>PVKA01018441.1:0-43813 GCA_004027165.1 Ctenomys sociabilis | reverse complement strand
TTTTTTTTCATTGTATGTATTTGGT
Source organism: Ctenomys sociabilis (assembly GCA_004027165.1). NCBI lineage: Eukaryota > Metazoa > Chordata > Mammalia > Rodentia > Ctenomyidae > Ctenomys > Ctenomys sociabilis. Next base: position 43,788 of record PVKA01018441.1, on the reverse strand, counting down.
ACAGGGTCTCACTACACAGCTCGGGCTCATAGCAGTCCTCCTGTTTTCAGCCTCCCCAGCGCTGGGATTACAGGTGTGCACCACCATGCCTGGGCTGGGTTGTTTGGGGGGGGGCATGGCATTCAGGACCGGAGATCGAACCCTGGTCACTGTGCTTGCCAAAGCAGGCACTTAGCCCATTGCACTATCTCACTGGCCCTTAGTACAAGATATTTGATCAAAATGATTTTTTACTAAAGATGACTTCTTACACCGTTTCTAGTGATAGCCTCCCTGTAAACAAAATTAGACCCAGAATTAGAATGTAAGTCATTCTTTCAAATCGTTAAATTCTCCATACTTGATAACTGCTTTCCAATTCTGTTGTTTTGCCTTTCAAAATGAATATATATATTTTGTTCATTATTTTTCAGTTACTGAAATATACCTGAATGAACATAATATAGTAAAAAGCAAAATTTTATCTGTTGCTATGAAAAAACCTATAGAAATAACCTCCACTTAATGCACCTTTTTCCTTTTTGGAAGTTTTGTCATATATCCTGGACATGATGAAATAAGTACAATCTGTTAAATTTGTGATAATTACTTTAAAAACAACAAGCATAATAAAAATACTTATTTCCTATATAGTTTTTCTCTTTGGTGAGTTTGTTGGACTTATGTACAACCTTATGTCTTATGGTTCTAAAACAGTGAACTATAATTCAAAGTTTGCTGCCTCCAAGCAGCAAGTTAATATTGTAAATCTGTGTTCTCTTAAGATTGATGTTTTGTCAGTGCTGAGGATATAGTTTACTTCAATGTAGAGTGCTTGCTGGTGTGTGCAAGAGTGCTAGATTCAATCCCTGCCACTACATGAAAAAAAAAAATTAACAAGAAAAGAAAAAAAAATGTTTTAATGTATTTTGTACAGGGTCTCACTATATAGCTTGGACTCATAGTGATCCTCCTATTTTTGGCCTCCCCAGAGCCAGTATTACAGGCCTGCACCACACACTGGGAACTGAGTGGCCCGCTCTGTGTGCATGTGGTGCCTGGGGATGAGACTCCCATCCCTGCCCTAAGCAGGTGCTTAGTCTGCTGCGCTATCTCACCAGCCAAAGGGAAAAAAATAGTAATGTAACGTTTTTCTACTTACAGTTGCTATGCTAGCCTTGTGGATCAGTAGCTTTATTACGTATCACAATCAGTGGTAAAAGTGAACCTACAATGTTACACACATTAGAGTTTCTACACTATTACTTACATATATGCTGCTGTACTTTCAACCAGTCTCATGTAAGAGTTTTATATATTATAGTACATAAACCAAAGAAGGTGTGATTTCTTTTTGTGTAAGTGGCATTGTCTTTCATGTGTAGTACCAATTTTTTTTTTTTCTTAGAATAAGGAAGCTCTCTGAAAGCAAAGAAATATCCATTTGTTATTTTCATTTAAAGTCTTAAAAAGAGGGCTGGGAGATAGTTCAGTCCACATGCCTGCCTAGCAAGCGCAAGGACCCAGGTTCTATCCCTGGTACCACTTGCCATGATGGCCACCAAAACCAGGCGTGGTGGCGCACGCCTGTAATCCCAGCACTGGGGAGGCTGAGACAGGAGGTTCACTATGAGTCTGAGCTGTGTAGCAAGACCCTGTACCAAATAAATAAATACATAAATTCTTTTTTTTTTTTTTTTTTTTTTTTTTTTTTTTTTTTTTTGGCAGAACCGGGGATTGAACTCAGGCCCTTGTGCTTGTCAGGGAAGCACTTATTTCACTGAGCCATGCCCCCAGCCCCAAATAAATTCTTTAAAAGACCTACCTAACCATAAATACAGTTCAGTCATATGTAAGAACTATTTAGTTTGAGCCAAGTAAATTCTGACAAAATTTATTCTTCTTCCTCAGAGCATTTAAAATTCTAATCAGAAAACTTTTTCTTAGTTGATATTTTTTCCCCATCTTTTTTTTTAATTATTATTTTTATTTTTTTTATTTTATTGAAGTACAAATATCAGACAGTTTCAAGACACATTAACAAGACCGATTCAATAAATTAATACATTGCAAACTTTTCATAATGTTTTGGTATCATACAAGGTGCATACATGATATTATATTTACAGATATTATTTTAGCAGATGTATCTTATCAGTAAATTAAGAGTGTAGCTGCTTACTTATCTTATTTTTTATACATGAATTATATCAAAAATTCAATAATTATTTTCCTAGTGGATGACCGTAGTACTAGAAGCCGACATAATATCCTGTCCAACCACCATTAGTGCAGATCTTGCCTCTCATAGGATTATGTAGAAGCACAGCGTTATCTACCCCAACTGTACTGTGTATACACACACATCATGATTTTTTCTTTCTACACCCCTTCCTTTGTCTACACCTGTCAAAGGGGGGTACTCCATTGTCATTCAACTAACTTAGGTGCTTGAACTCAACACCACAGTCCAACACAGTCCAGCATTCCACAACAATAGTGAGTTATTCGAAGAAGTTGTCGACCATAGCCATTTACAGCTCAGCTTAATATTATGGCCCCACGATGTATACTTCATTTTTATACTTTTCTGCTGGATAGTTAAGACCTAGATAGATCAAGACTTATATACCAACACATGAACTTTATATTTCTTATGTGCTCAGTGAAGTCCTCTCAGGGTTTATCTTGTAGTCCTGTGATATTTTTATATATAGTAACCTAAACAACTACTATGTTAGTACCCTGAATTGATCACAGTTTTGTACATATGAAATACTGCATTCTGGTCTCTTAGTGGGACTCACAATTTAATCTTAATTTTTGCATATTATTTTGAAATACCTAATTTAATTTTGAATTAACATTTTTTTCTGAATATTGTTTAATTTCAATTTTTCTTGTATGATTTAAACTGTATCTTTGACTTACAATCTACTTTAAGACATGGTATGACATTTTCTCCTAGTATTAGAAACTTTAAAAAATATATTTTCATTTTCCATTGACTTTATATTAGTTCTTCCTTGCCTTTTACACACACACACACACACACACACGAAAAAAAAAACAGGTATTTAACCTGACATAAGATTGAAACTGTTTTGTAGAAATCTTCAGTGACCTTTTAAATAGGTTCATTTAATATAATTGTATTTTACGTAGTCCTGCATGACTACCATTTTGAGAGCTCCTTATTCTTTATCCAGCACCATCTAGCAACTTCTCTTGCCTTCTGAATTACGGTTTTTGTTATTTTCCATATGCTACATCTGGAGGTATTAGAATACTTCAAGTTTGTATAATTGAAAAACATTTTACTTTTAGTTTTCAAAGGTATGTTTGCTAAGTATAAAATTCAGTAAGGACAGATCTTTTTTTTTTTTTAGTCCTTTAAATAAGTCTAGTTTCTTACACACTTGCTCTTTTTTTTTTTTCTAATGTGGAGTAAGGTGCTATTTAATTTTGTTCTTCCATAGCTAATTTTTTTTCTATGTATATGCTTTCATGATTTTTTTTCTTTACAATTAGTTTTGGACAGTTTCACTTTTGTGTATCTTGTATGATTTTATTCATATTTCTTGTGCAAAGGCTAATCTTTCTTGAAAATGTGGTGCTATAATTTTAACTAAATTCAGAAATATATAAAAAAAGAAATATAAAAAAAATTCTAATCAGATAATGAATTCTGTCTTAGATGAGAAAGAAGAAGGTATCCTGGGAAGCATACTCTTACCTAGCTTTCAGATAGCTCTGCTCACCTCTGAAGATCACATTAATCGCAAATACGCTTTCAAGGTAAAGATATACTCGTGCTGTTTTATTGTTTGAAATTTGCATGATTAAAAAATATAGATTGATCCATAGATTATTACAAAGATACTTCAGCTAGCGGACCCTTTCTTCTTCTTTGATGGGGGAAGGAGGCAGGTGCTGGAAATTGAGTTCAGGACCTTGAGCTTGCCAGGCAGGCATTGTTCTACTGAGCTGTATCCCCAGCCAGTGATCCCATTCTATGTAAAGTGTGTTGATTTTTATAGAGGAATGTCCCTTTATAGGTACATGCTGAAAATACTCAGGGGTCAAATTCTGCCCATCTGTGCTTTCAAATGATTCTAGATAAAGCAGATTAATTAAAGCTAATGACTGGTGACTATAGATATAGAAGGCCCATGATCCTTGTACTTTTGTCAAAGTTGTTTTATTTTTGTTTGTTTGTTTGTTTGTTTTGTTTTTGTCTTTTTGAGATAGGGTCTCACTATGCAGTTCAGGCTGGCCTCAAGCTCACTTAGTAGCTCAGGCTGGTCTCGAACTCACAACAATCCTCCTGCCTCAGCCTCCCGAGGGCTGGGATTACAGGCATGCACCACCATGCCCAGCTTGTCAAGGTTTTTGTATGCTTTCCTTTTCCATAATTTATAGGAATAATATTATAAAAGGTGTTTTTTCAGCTTAATAGACATATATTGATGAACTTACACAGTAATTCCAGATATTCTTAATAAAAGTACATAGTGGTCTTCAGATACTTTTATAACAAATATTGAAATTAAAGCATTATGTTCACCATTGTTACATTCAAGCAAAAAGTAAATAAATAAATTCAAGCAGACTTGAGATCCCTTGTTTGACTATCCTTACTTGTTCATCTCTGATACTGCTGAATTTGTGTCTCACTGTCTAATAAGAAGCACTTCCATGTTAAATTGGTGAATTTGGTTTTCAAAAGTCAGGCTGTATTTTTGGCAACATTCCCTGTGCTTATGGCTAAATTAAATTTAGGCTTTTTAGTCTCCCATCTTTTTTATTCCTTTGAGGTTTTATTTGTTTCATTCTTGTGGTATGGGGAGATGGAACCCTGGCCTTCACACTGAGCTACATCCTTAGAACATATTTGATTTTTTTTTTTAATTTTGAGATAGGCTCTTACTAAATTGTGCAGGCTAAACTAGAAAAGCACTTAAATATTTGGAGGTATTGTAACAAAATTTAATACAGGTGACTTCCAGAGCACACATGTAAAACTATAATATTATCACTATTTTCACTGTGGGTTTAGATTTTTTATTTGCCTTTATCGGTAACAAGAATGGTAACTGCTGTTTCGCATTCTCTCCTCCGTGGTTCCTGCTCCAAATGGCTGAGCCGCTTTCTTTCCCAGTCTGTTGGCACTGATGAGACTGCTGGTCAGAATGGTGAGTGGAAACTCCATGGGAAGTTACTGAATAGGCATGGAGCTTAAAGTTGGTCTGGACACTGGCTAGTAAATATTTCTTGACGCTTGACAGATGGCAGGTGTGGGCGGCTTTGCTATTGTCTGAGTCACGGCTGACACTGAACCTTCTTGGCCGTCCACTCTTCTTCCGCTGATCGCAGACAGGGCAGCCGTCTTCATTCATCTTTGGAAAGCTCTACTCGGAGCATCCAGCGATGCTGTGTTGGTTTTAATCATTTCTTTCACATCATTTCCATAGTTGTCTCTCATAGTGAAATGAGATTTATTGATGATGCAGTTATTTTGATGATTATTTATTGAATGTATCTGTATCCAAAAAACGATTTCAAGAAGCTAATTTGACATTGTACATAAAGCAAGTGGTCTAGATCTTAGAATAAATTATGTGGTTCCAGATTTCTGCCTCTTTCACTTAGTAGACTCTCTACTTACTGTTGTTTCATTTACCTCACTCTAGGCTGAAATAACCTTTAGTGTTCTTTGAATGGCTGATGGAAATTATCACACATATTTTTAAATGGAAACCAAAGGTCCAGCTTGCTGGCACACACCTGTAATTACATCAGGAGGCTGAGGCCGAAGGATCACCATGAGTTCAAATCCAGGCTGGGGTACATAGTGAGTTCAGGGCCAGCTGAACTCCATAGTGAAACTGTCTCAAAAATAAACAAAATAAGAGGCGGAGAGACGGCTCAGTGGAATAAGCGCCCAGTTCCTCAATAAATAAATAAAATAAAAAATAAAAGGAAATCAAGACTGTTTCCTTGGTCCTAAGCTCAGCATCCTCTCCTGTGCTACTCCAGCTCCTGCTGTTCATCCTGCTGTGGCAGCCAGGGCTCAAGATGGGTGTCGAGCACCCACACTCTGATAGCAGTCTCTTCATTGACACTTCTTTTACTTTGTTTTCTTATATTTCTCTGAAACAAGACAAATTGAATCACTGTCAGGAAAAATCTTTTTATCAATTGCATAATCATTCTTCATCTTGAACCCAACCTACTTCATTTTAACTGTAGAATTTAAAACTAATAGTAAATACCATTTTAGAATCATTTCTAAACCTTTTATGTTTGTGTGTAGATGGCTTTAAGGTTACTACAGAATATTTTAGCAGTAGCACCTTTTGAGGACTAAGGTTGCTAACACTAGAGGAAAATGCCATATCATGCACATTCCACTTGAACTTGTTGCTGGTTGCACTGGGACATTACTTTAGAGTGAATCACAGTAACTGGAAATTGTTTGAGGTATTGCAATAGAACAGATAGCACTGAGCACTTCATGTCTAACATCTTTTCATTCCCGAACACTTTCTTTAAAGTACATATAACTAAAAGAAAGGTTAGGAAATGAATATACTATCACTTTTATAAGATAGCTATATTTTAAGTCAATTCTGTATTTTATATAAAAAACAAACCTGTTTTCTTTGAAACATGCTAGTAGGTAAGTACCCACTTACCTGTTTTTCTTTTTCTTTTCCAGAATCCCATGTTTTTATGGTAAAATGGTCGTGTCATTTTTAATCAGGCAGCCCATCCAAACATGCGGACCTATTATTTCTGCACTGATACAGGAAAGGAAATGGAGTTGTGGATGAAAGCGATGCTAGATGCTGCGCTTGTACAGACAGAGCCTGTGAAAAGGTAAAAGCCTCGTGGGGAAATTGATAGTGATCTCCACTTCCATTTTGTCTCATGTCATGCAAATATACCATTGTCACAATACCTGCCATTTTAATAATCATAATAGGAACCATTTACCCCAGAAAACAAGGATTACCTTATGTTTTACATTAAATTAATGTGCCTTTTGTTAGTGTAAGATCTCACCCACATTTTTATTCCACCTTTCCTCTTGACTCATTTTCACCTGTCAATGTACTGGGTGAATCTAGAATTCTAATATTCAAACTGAATGTTCTTTCTTCTTTCAGAATTACCTTTAATTTTCGGTGAGTATATTTTTAATTGTTATCTTAAAGCTACAGAAATTTTAATCCTTCAAATCAATGTTTTTCAGAGATTCTAGATTTGCAATTTACTTTCATGAAGTTAATTGTATTGGTAAAAAATTTAATGAGAAATTTTGAAAAGTTTCTTTAATTTTTCTTATTCTGATAGTTTTATGATGAACAGTTCCAGGAAATAGGTCAGCAAGCGTTTAGATTGTGTCTTATTTTTTTTTTTTTGGAGCAGGCTGTCACTATGTAGTTTAGCTGGCCTTGGACTCGCTGTATAGCTCAGGCTGGCCATAAAGTCACCGCGATCCTCCTACCTTAGCCTCCTGAGTGCTAGGGTTACAGGTGTGTGCCACATCACCTGACTGGAATATCTGCTAATATGGCTGTTTCCTGATGAATTGTACCTTTCTCTAAAACCCCATTACTTAGATTCCTTGATAACACTGACACGTAACTAGGCAAGGTGGCTCATGCCTCTAAGCCCTGACCTGACTGGTAATATAGACAGACATATGCCATTAAATTGATCTAAGAGTTAATTTTATCTTCCCTGCTTTGAAGCCATTAATTACTTTAACATTTGTCAACTGTATGAAAACTAGTCAGAGGAAACCCGTCTCTCAAACTGCATAATAGAAGTTGAATAAATGTGCTTTTTATTTATTTATTTTTTTTTATGTATTCAGTACAGGGTATGTTCCTATAACTTGAAGAAAGATTTATAGTGCAACTAAATTTTGTTTCTAGTCTGTGATATTAAGTACGCATCTTACATGAGAAAGATGCTGGCGTACAAATTTGATATCTCCTTTGTGTGTTTGCAGAGTGTGGGGGGAGGGGGGTGTTCCAGAGCTAGAGATCAAATTCAGTGCCCAGTCTGGCTTATTGTGCATTTTAATAGTCGTGCCTTGTTGTCTAAAAAACAAGGTGATGCTGTTCATATGTGCCATATTTATATATTCCAAATCAAATTAACCAATCATTAGTAGTTAATGCTGGGGAGACTCAGGGAAGAAAGAAAAAAGGGCTGTGGAAGACCAATGTCTAAGAAGAATCATCTCACCCATGTGCCTCTCCAGTCCTAATGTATGTACTGCACCCATGTGTATGTCCTAGATTGAGAACCAACAAGAGGAAAATGTAATTTTGGAGGTCTGGATATAAAAATTATCTAAATGGGCATGAAGGAAATGTGTAGGTGAAAGAATTAATTGAAAATTTTTGTGTATTTTAGCTTTTTGGTTTTTGTGGATACAGGGAATTGAACTCTGGACCTTGCACTTGCCAAGCAGGCACTGCACCACTGAGCCATATCCCCAGCCCTAATTTTAGCTTCAAAATAAAAATGTTAAAGAATAATTTAGGATGCAGAAATCAGTATTATAATGCAGATATTTTATTTGCAAGTAATTTTAATATTGTATGTCATGCAGTCCTCGATTTAAACTTATTTCCACTTTACTGCATTGAATTTACTGTTCTAAAAACTTGTAATATCCATAGTTTGGGAGGATAAGGATGACAATCTTTTGTTTTCACTTCTGGCAGTCTCCTCCAAATTAGGTGATTCTGTGTCCCTAACAACTTTTAGCTGATTGTATTCATGTAATTTGTTTTAAAATAAAGAAATAATTTTGTTGGCATACTTTAAAAAATTACAGGCTCCCTTTGCTGTGGGTCCAGGATGTCAGATATTTATGAGAGCCTATCACGTAAGAGATTAAAACATCCAGTTTTTAAATAGTTCTTTTATTCTAAATCCATAAAGCATTTTACCTATAAAATATAATGCATAATGCTCTTGTATTTGCCTACTGAATAACTTTTCACATCCAGGCCCATTATCTTAGCATATTTCTGTGTGTGCACACACCTTTGTGCATTCCCCTTGACCCTTCCTGGCAACAGGACCTCACACCTGCTAGGCCAGTGATTGAGCTCGCTGTGTTACCAGTACTATATTTTAATCTTAATTGGCATATGGTGCTTATGTATATTTCTGGGGGTGATGTGACATTTCATTTCATGTGTACAACATGTAGTGATCAGATCCAGCAGAGCTCTCCCCTCACATGCTTAACATTTCTTCTTCTTTTTTTTTTTTTTTTTTTTTTTTTTTTTTTTTTTTTTTTTTTTTTTTTTTTTTTTTTTTTTTTTTTTTGTCTTTTTGAGGCAGGGTCTCACTATGCAGTTCAGGCTGGCCTTAAGCTCACTTTGTAGCTCAGACTGGTCTTGAACTCACAACAATCCTCCGGCCTCAGCCTCCCAAGTGCTGGGATTACAGGTATGCGCCATCACACCCGGCCTTAACATTTCTTTGTATCACAAACACTCAGAATCCTAGGAGTATTTGGAAAGTCTACAAACTGTTGGAGCCATAGTTCTCCCTGTGCTGCAGCACGGTGGGGTGAATTCTGATGTCCTTGGACTTGTGTCCACTGTCCATGCCCTTCCCTCCACCCTCCACACCTACCCACATTCTGCTAACCACTGTGCCAGCCTCCACTTCTTGGCCATCAACAGATTTGCTTCCACAGGGAAGCAAGGCCATGTGGTGTTTGTCTTTCTCTATCTGCATATTTCACTTAATGCAGTAATTATCTCCATCCAGGTTGCTGCAAATGGCAGAATATCACTCTTTGTTTTGGCTGAATAATATTCCATGGTGCATTCATCTGCTCAGGAACACCTAGGTGGACCCTGTACCATGGCTGTTGTGAGCAGCAAACATTCAAGTGCAGATGTCTCCTCATCATACTGGTTTCAGTTCCTTTGAGTATATTCCCAGAAGTGAAATTGCTGGATCTTTTGGCCATTCTGTTTCTAGTTTTTTGAGAACCTTCCGGACCATTTTCTATAATGACTGCACTAATTTTTAGGATGTTTTCTAAATTAATTTAAATGTCACTTCCTAGGGGACCGGGGAGATGGCTCAGTGGAATAAGCACTTCCCTGGCAAGTGCAAGGACCTGAGTTCTATCCCCAGTTCTACCAAAAAAAAAAAAAAAATGATAGGATTTTAAAAATAAATAAATAAATAAATGTCACTTCTTAAAAATACATCACTTTTTTTTTTCTTTAAATAGATCACTTCTTAAAAATAGACTTTCCAAATGCTCCTAAGATTCTGGGCCGACCAGATACCTCAGCAGATTAACGTGCTTGCTTACGCAGAGCGCAGCAGGCAAGGTTTGATCCCTGGTGTGCTGTGCCAGTCCTGCCCCCACGACACGCTGAGATGGCCATGGAGGCTGGGTGTGGTGGTGTGGCCTGTCATCTCAGCACTTGGGAGGTTGAAAACGTGAGAGTCACTGCAAGTCCAGTCTACTTAGTGAGAACCTGTAGACACTGTGCTAAATACAAAAAAAAAAAAAAAAAAAAGATCACAAGTTACATTGTATTATCTTTGCCTAGTTTTGGGTCATTTTTGTTCCATTTAAAGTTACTGTGTGTCTTATTCTATTGCATTTCTTCAACATCAAATTATTAGGAGGGATAAAAGTGCTATACTTCCAATTTACAGTAATAACTACATGGACTGGACAAAAAGAAGGTTAAATTTTTTGTCAGATTCAGTGATGCACACCTGTAATCTAATTACTGGAGAGGCAGGAGACTCGCAAGTGTGAGAGTGGTGTAAACAACTCAGGAAGAATCTTGTCTCATAAAAACATATACATAAATAGAAGGGGCTCAGCTTGGATTTCAGGACTCCTTGAGTTCAATCCCCAGTACCACCAACTAAATGGGAAGAAAAGATATTTAATGTTCAGTGTTAAACAGCCTTTACCCTGCCCCCAGAATTTAGCAAGGATGAATGTGCTATTATTGTACCTTTTGTATGAATTTTACTTTTTGAGGGGAAGATGCTCCATAGCCTGTCTTTGTAGACTTGTACAGTGTCTGATGTTTGTGACCTAGAGACTAGGGTTTGTATCTAACTGAAGTATATAAATAGTGTAGAACTCCAAGGAAAACAATCACCTTTTTTGTTCTTCAGTGACCATGTTCTAAGCTATCTATAGACATCTCTGTTTCTTCCCTTAGAGTTAATTCTAATTGCTTGTATTTTCCTCACATCACAAAACTTAGTGGCCATCCCACACTTAGGAACTACTAGGAGTAGCATTGTGTATTGAGATGGGACAGTCAGCCAATTCTTCAGCGGTCACCCTGTGTCTCATGAGAATGGCAGTTTCATGCAGGTTCAGACACTCAGCTTGATCTTGTCAGGCTCAGGAAAGCTGATTCTCATCAAAAGTCCTAGGTACAGCAGGTGCAGTGGTGAGTGGTAAACTGTCAAGGGCTCACACACAAACTGATGATTAACACCTTGTTTTGATAAGCAAGGACCAGGATGTGAGATTGTCCTCACCAACTGCTTGATGAGTTGGAACAGTAGTGCTAACAAAGGCTGTGCCAGCCACTGACTACCCATCTGATTCTCACAGCAGCCCTCCTAGCTTTACTTTTTACCAAAGAGGAAGTGGAGGCGCTGCTAAGTTTCTGTGCCTTGCCCAAAACCACATCTAATAAGAAAGAGCTGCACACTAAACACTAGCCTGGCTCCAGAAGTCTGAGCCCAAGCATAGTCCTCCTGCATGCAAGTAGAGAGCTGATCATGTGCTCCCAGTCTCTTGACACATCCGACTGCAATGTCCTGATGTTTTCCTCAGGATGTGCTAAGCCCCATGGCTAGGAGCTATGTTGATTATTTCAAGTGAATGACTAATAGTCCTTGAAGTATGGACTTTGTGGTTCAACTGTTAAAGAAAAATGTCATTTGCTTTATTTCCAAATAATCTCATAGCAGGGGCACACGTCACTTTCTATCCTCTAGTAGTCTTCGTGTTTTCTTCCTTGTTCTGTGTGTGCATCCTGTGTTGTATTTAAATGTCAATGCCATAGCTTTGAGGATTTGGAGCAGACTTGTCCTCTTTGGCATATTTTTATAGTTGCTTCTTTTCTAGATTGAGTCCCAGATATAACATGTGTGTTAGTTCACTGGATTTACTGTGATTTTATTGTTTTCAGAGTGGACAAGATTACATCTGAAAATGCACCAAATAAAGAACCAAATAACATTTCCAACCATAGAGTGCTAATTAAACCAGAGGCCCAAAACAATCAAAAAAACAAGGAGATAAGCAAACTTGAAGAAAGAAAGGCATTAGAAGCTGAAAAATATGGATTTCAGAAAGATGGTCATGATAGACCGCTAACAAAAATTAACAGTGTAAAGTTGAACCCTCTGCCGTCAGAGTATGACGATGGGTCGGCATGCCCAACTCAGATTGCTCACTACCGACCAGTCAATGTGAACAGTGCAGAGCACAAAACAGTTAATGTCAGCCTGGCAGATCTGAGAGCGAGAAATCACCCAAACACAGTGCCCCTCTACCCGGATCCCGACCGAGTCATACAGAGAACAAATTCCATGCAGCAGTTGGAACAGTGGATTAAAACACAGAAGGGGAGAAGTCGCGAAGAAGAAACTAGAGGGTGAGTGTCTCATCATAAAGACCTGGAGTTTCTTTGACATGCTCTTGATAGGCTCTGGTTTCTGAGCTACCAGTTAAAAGTACTGGTCATTATGTTTTGCTCATTGTTATCAGATTGTATTGACAGAATACAGAGGGCTTAAACTTGAGAACAAGTTTTTGGAGGACAATGAAGTGATCCTATCTTACCTCACCCACATTGTCCCCCACCAAAGTGTCCTTTGCCCAGAATTCTGAACTGGTGACCATTTGTCTCTGACCTCCCTAGCACCCTATTCTGAACATCCTCCATTAGCAGGCCCTGCAGCATGACTGCAGCAAAGGTCTGCAGAGACATGAAGGCAGAGACTGTAAAAGCTGTTGCCCTCATTCTAGCTCTCTCATCCTGTGGCTTTCATTAAATAAGAATTCACTAATTATTAGGTTTATTCATCTAAGAATTCTGTCACAAATGCACTCATGCCACAGATATTTATTGCATCCCTAATGCATGCTTAGTCATGGGTCCAGTAAAATAATGCAAAGATACATTCCAGGTTGTCACAAAGATTACTGTCTAAGAGAGGGGAACAATTAAATTAGGCAGTGTGTAGCGTGACACATACAATGAAAGAAAAACAGGTTCTGTAAAATACTTTTTTGGGAATAACCACACGATCTTCATGATTTAAAGTTCTAAGAAACCGTCCTGGAGGAAGTGAAATACAAGCTGAGATGAAACAACATGTGTATCTTGGCTTAGACATAGGAAGCTCCAGAGCTAATAGGAGAACAGAGAAGGAATCAGGAGAGCTCAGTTGTAACTTCTGCAATAGTGGGTGATGACTGAGTCCAGGAAGCCGGAGGGGTAGTTCAGCCTGTTGTTTTAGAAAGACCCACCTTCTCTAGGGCCAGAGCTTGCCAGTGGAGCACTTGCCTAGTATATCCAAGGCCCGGTGCACTCTCAGCACTGCAAGTCTAGGGAGATGGCTCAGAAGTTACTTAAGTGAGTCTGGAGACGAAGGGGATATCATCGTTAAATTGATAGGACTCATGATTGTTTCTGTGTCCTTGATTGCAAAGGAGTCGATGATTAGGAAAAACCAAAAGCAGCTACTCTTTTCCTGGCAGTTAGTGAGCGTGGTGCCATCTCCATGTGGAGAAGGCCTGGGGACAGAGAAGGAAAGAGTGGCTGGTGAGTCTGTCTCCAGGGAGGGCCCCGAACTTGAGTACAGTTTATCAAACTAAGTAAAGCTGGCTGTGAAATGGGCACGTAGAATTATTTAGTATAGGGGATGAGCAGAAGAAAGAACTCTAGAGAACATTAAGGAAAGAGAGAGCCCACATGGATACCAGAGCCACAGGCTAGAGAAGCAGGAAATATTGATGCCTTGCCGTGATGATGCAGGCCTTTAATCACAGCACCTGGGAGGCAGAAACAAGAGGCTTTCCACAAGTTCAAGGCCAGCCTTGGCTACGTAGTGAGTTCAAGGCCAGCTTGGACTATACAGTGAGACCTTGTCTTTAAAAAAAAAGTAAAATTTAAACTTCTGAAAGTACTAACTAGTACATTAATTTGTATGCATAAAAATTCCGTGGATGGGGCCAGGGAGAAAGCTCCGTAGAATAAGTACTTGCCTGGCAAGCATAAGGACCTGAGTTCAATCCCCAATTCCACAAAAAAATAAAATAAAAATGAAAATTCAGCGGGCAGTTATTGTAACTCTTCTGAGTAATAGAAAACAATGACTTTAGTGATGTTTTAGATTTTTTGAATTGAATGGAGACAGCTGTACCTGGGCCCTCCCAGAGGCGCAGGAATGTTCCTGCTATTGGGCCTGCTCTTTCTGCCGGAACCTGTCTGGTCCTCGGCAGTCCTCCAGGGGTTCTTGTTCTCCGTTGTTGCCTCTCCCACAGCTGTACCTGGGCCCTTCCAGAGGCGCAGGAATGTTCCTGCTGTTGGGCCTGCTCTTGCTGCCCGCACCTGTGTCTGGTCCTCGGCAGTCCTCCAGGAGTTCTTGTTCTCTGTTGTTGCCTCTCCCACAGCTGCAAAAGCCCTTCCCAGTAGGTGTTGCTCGCCTGTTTTCACCTTCGTCCTCATCCTACCTTTCCTAATTTCCAAGGAAGAATCCTAAGAAATAGTTACTATTTCAGAAATCAACAGAAGGGATTTCTTTACAGTGTGATGACTATAGTAGTCATAAAATGTGCTGTATACTTAAAAATTGCCAAGGAAAGCCGGGCGTGGTGGCGCAGGCCTGTAATCCGAGCACTCGGGAGGCTGAGGCAGGAGGATTGTTGTGAGTTTGAGACCAGCCTGAGCTACAAAGTGAGCTCGAGGCCAGCCTGAACTGCATAGTGAGACCCTGTCTCAAAAAAGACAAAAAAAAAAAAAATTGCCAAGGAATATTCTGCAGTACCTCAGCACACGATAAAGTATATGAGATAATGAATGTTAATTAACTTGATTTGGCACTAAATATGTATTTCAAAACATCTCATTCTACACTGTAAATATATACAGTTTTGTCTAACATTTTTTAAAAATGTTACTAGCAATCAGGGAATTGTACTTTTTTTTAAAAAAATCAGATATTATTTTTCACTAGATTGACCAAAATCATAATTAATATATGATTGAATAAATAAAATAAAATGAAATTACTTAAATATTGAAATAGGATAACAGGGCTAGCCTGATAGCTCAGCAGACTAAAGCTGAGGGACTGGGGTTCGATTCCTGGTGACTAAGAGTGGGCGTGATGGTGCAAGCCTGTAATCCCAGCACTTGGGAGGCTGAAAACAGGAGTATGACTTCGACTCCAATCTGTGTAATGAGATCCTGTAGACCCTGTCCTAAATACAGGGGAGAAAGAAAGAAATAGGATAACAAAAATTATTAAATTTGTATATTACCAGTAGAAAATAAATAAAATTTGATTAGGTAGATAAGAAAAAGGAAATAGATCTAGAAAAGAAAATGAGAATGTTTGGAAATACTTGGTAAATGATACGTTTTCTGGTGGTGTTGTAGCAGAGAATCAGGCAGAAAAAGGGAAAGGGCTTCACTATCTTAGAGGACAGGGAGAGAATCTGGGAAGATAAGGAATTCTCTGGATTGGAACAAAGGAAGGCTGAGGCTTTTATGGCCTTTTGCCATTTCTTTTTTGTTGCTGTTATTGTTTTTCGTAATCCTGGAGTTTGAAGGGGATGTTTAGATATACCTGAGGAGCTGATTGGGGCTTTGCCTGAGGTGGCAGGAAAGTTAAAAGGAAATTGCACCCTGGGCTGAGTTGGAGGTGGTCTCTGGGAAAATAAGCTGTTGTTTTAAGGGCTTTAGCCATATTAGATGACCACCATAATAATTCATCAGTTCATACTAGGGCCATAATCTGCAGTAAAATGCACACTTCAACAAAGAATCAATTTTCCTCAAGTAAAATGATACTTTTTTTTTTTTTTTAAGTTTAGAAGGTGCAATACTATATTCAACAAGCACCTAGAAACTAGATTTTTGTTTTTGTTACATAAAAACATTAGTTTTTGGTCACTTCATGAACATGACTAATAATTACCTTCCTGTGACTTTCTCTTTTAAATACACATCAGCAACATTAGAGGCTGGTCTTGCGTTATTTTGAACTAACATTTTTTTCTGGGTTTCTTCATCTTCAGATTCATAGTTATGCTAGTTTCCATGGGTATTGTTAGATATTCTTTGAAATAGAGGCCATTTGAGATCTTTGAAAAATATCATCTCCATTATTAAATAAGTCTCATCATAAGAAATAATCATACTTTTTGTGGTAGAAAAGCATAATTGTAATTCATGGTACACTTTTTTTTCACAGTTTCTAGTCAGATTTTATTGGTACATTTTAGGTATATATAATGATCAGATTCATTGCAGTACACTTCATTTTTTTAAAACCCTACATAAAACACTTTTATTAAAGTCCTGATAGAAAATATTGTAATATTGAGTGAAATGGTAGATCCCAAGCCTGTGAACAAAGCCTTAATGCTGCTCTGTGAGCAGCAGGCACTGTTCATGCTCAGAGCCCAAGCCATTGTTCTGAGGTCCAGGCTTTCACAGCGTTTGACAGGCAGCTGCTGGTGAATGGTCCACTAAACCTGAGGAGGAGCTTAGTATTCATGTCTTAAGCTTTCACTGAAGTCAATCACATTTCGCTTCATTTGAATTTCTTTAGAGGAAAATTACTGAGGAAATTCTAACTTTTCAAAAATACGTTTGGAAATATTAGAAAGTATGTGAGTCAAAAAAGAATTTACTTGATAATAACTTAGTGTTCTACCAGAAAGTCTCCAAAAGTACTTATAAAAATGGCAGAAGAACCTTCTAAACATTGTAGTCATCAATTAACCAAGCTAACTAAAATAGTCTGCTGTTCATGATGATAGGTGGGCTGATAGTTCAGATATAATATACAGGCCCACCACAGGTACAGCTCACACATTGTGAATAAGCGGAACACTGACAGGTGTTAGAAGTGACTCGATTTTCTGAACTCTAACATGTGTTAAACACAGTTTTTTATGTGTTTTAGATTGATGGTGAAACTGTCTCAAAAGGCAAGAATAATAATGAGGAAAATAAATGCTAACTTTACACAGTTTTTTGTTGTTGTTGTTGTTATTGTTTTGTTTTGTTTTGTTTTGTTTTTGCAGTACCGGGGATTAAACTCAGGGCCTTGCACTCCAAGCAAGCGCTTATTCTACTGAACTATCTTTCCGGCCCACACAGAATTTTTAATTGACTTACAAAAATCCTTTTCATGTAACATATTTGACCCAGCATGAATTTTGAAATAGAGTACATTTATAAATATGATTTTAAACTGCACATGGTGGCACATACCTATAATCCTGGCACTTAGGAGACTGAGACAGGAGGATCATTTAGTTCAAGGCTAGCCTGAACTGCATAACAAACGCTGTCTCAATATTTTTAAAAAATAATAAACTGAAATTTTATCTTTTAATTAAGGAAATCATAATATTCTCTGTATATGCAACAGTGTATCTAATTTCAAAAGTTTGCATTTTAGGGCGATTATATGTTGTTGCATGTATAATGTATATGGAGAATTTTAAAAGCTCCACTCAAAATATTGATCCCATCATGAAGTGGAATAGTAATTACTATAATGAAAATGGTGCAGAATTCCTAAGGTTGTAGTTATGTCTGAAACATTGCCACAGTTAAGTGCTCTGTCTTTAAAAATATTTAAGCTTTAGCTTCAAGTCATTTTTTTTTTCAAGTTAGGAATAGTTATGTAGATACTACTTCTTCAAGCTACAAACACTGATATGGGTGCTCCCGTGTACCCCACACTGTGCAAAGGAGAACACTCAGCAGAGCAGAGAGGTCAGCATGCCCCAGAGTGTTGCAGAAAGCCTGTGCTTCTGTCCTGATAGAGTGTATTGGAATAAAGTGCTAGCAGTTTGTTTACATGAAAGCAGGGATAAATCCAGATTTGTGAGCTGCTCTTGGACATTCATATTGTCCAAATGAAGTATAATAATTAGCACTTCTTAAGCCAACTAAATGCTGTGGAATAGCCTCTTATGTAATTGCCATTGATGCTATTTACTTTGATAAATTTATTAAATTTATCAAAGTAAATATCATTTAAATCTATTAATAACTTATACCTTTTAGATTCTTTTTTTTTTTCATTTCTTTTTTGTTGCTGTTATTGTTTTTCCTAGTCCTGAAGATTAAGGTCAGGGCCTTACACACTCCAGGGAATCACTCTACCCCTAAACTGTATCTCTAGCCCAATATTTGCATCCTTTAAAAATACATCCTAGGGCTAGGGATGTAGCACAGCAGCACAGCACCTACCTGGCAGGCTCAATGTCCTGAGTTCAATTCCTGGTACCAAAAAAGAAAGTAAAAATATATCCTGATACATGTTTTATTTATAAGAAAAAAAGAAATGTACTATAATAATGTACTAAAATAATTTAGAATTCTGGAACAGCTCTCTCCCTCATTTTTACATTGCAGTTATTTTTTATTTCAGAGTGATTTCTTACCAAACACTACCAAGAAATATGCCAAGCCACAGAGCCCAGGTTGTGGCCCGCTACCCAGAAGGTTACCGAACCCTCCCCAGGAACAGCAAGACCAGGCCAGAAAGCATCTGCGGCCTGACCCCTTCCAGCCACGACAAGGCTGGAGGGCCAACAGCAGAAGAGAAGCGGAGGTCCGTGAGGGATGACACCATGTGGCAGCTTTATGAGTGGCAGCAGCGACAGTTCTACAGCAAGCAGAACACCCTCCCTCGACACAGCTCCCTGAGCAGCCCTAAAGGCACAGTTACCATCTCCGACCAAACGATGCACTCTATTCCCACGTCACCTTCACACGGGTCCATCGCTGCTTACCAGGGGTACTCCCCACAGCGGACGTACAGATCCGAGGTGACCTCGCCCATCCAGAGAGGAGATGTGACCATAGACCGCAGGCACAGGGCTCACTACCCCAAGGTAAGGTGCAGGGTGTTCTTTTGTTCTTCCTATTCTCTTGTTCAGACAAGAGAATAGGAAGGAGATCAAGGCTACTATTTGTGTTTCAAAAGTTAAGAGCTATGTAGTATGAAGTCTCATGTAAAAAACCTCAATTTTGGCTGCTTCATCTCTGAGGAACACAGAAATCGTCACTTTGAGCACACACGTGATACGCTGTCTTCTGTCTGTCAGCGTGTCTCCTCAGCTCTTCTTGGAGGCTAAGCCCACACAGATTGCCCCTTGCATGCTCTCCACATCCCATTTCCAGGTTTATCTGCAATCTTGCATCAGGCCCATCTTGTTGTTTACCGGGGAAAAAAAGTGCAAATTTCCTCTTCTACACAGTAGCTACAGGACATGTTGAGATCTCTGTATGTACCCAACTCAATATTAGAATCCAACAATACCTAACAAGTATGAAGATATAAATAAACAAAGACACAGTCCAGAGCTCAGCCATTCAGGAGCCTAGAGCATCAGCTGAGTTCAGGAATTTAAGACCAAGAGACATAACAAGGTCTGAGGGGAGAAGGATAACCAAGAAGCAAACTCATGACCTTGCACTTGCCAGGCAGGCACTTGTGCCCTGGCCCAGGATTTTCAAAATTAAGTAAGGATCATAGTTCATAGTACCAGGGACCAGTCAAGGATCTCACATGCCGGGCTAAGTGACACTTCACACCAAGCTGTGTCATGCTTTTGTTTGTACTTTACCTTAGTTAGTTGTTTAGTAGACTATTAGGCTTGAGGGCTTTGTATCAATCACCTTTGCGGAATGGTAAAGCAGTTGATTTGTTCAGTAAAGTAATGATGTCATTTCTCTTTTTTTTTTTTTTTTTTTTTTTTTTTTTTTTTTTTTTTTTTTTTTTTTTTTTTTTTTTTTTTTTTTTTTTTTTTTTTTTTTTTTTGCAGAACCAGGGATTGAACTCAGGCCCTTACACTTGCCAAGGAAGCGCTAATTCCATTGAGCCATCTCCTCGGCCCCAGTGTCATTTCTTTTTAATCATAAAGAATTGCTTGCTATAATTGCTATAATCTTTTAAATGTACCTTCTCTTCTTGAAGGGAAGAGTCCTTTAGCTGCATTATTATGCACAGCATTTGCCTGATAATTCTATAAATAAGCATATGTTGGAGATCCATAAAGCAGGAATTTTCTTTCAAAAAAAAGCTTTATTTTGCCTCACCGACAAAAACTTCACTTTGAACTCTATTGTAACAGGGTTCAGTATTTTATCACTTTGTACATCCTAAGTTGTGATTGACAAAAGTAACAACAAAAAGAGTGACTACAAAGCTAGGCATGGTGGTCCACCCCTATAATCCTGGCACTCAAAAGGCTGAGGCAGGAGGATCACCCTGAGTCTGAGGCCAGCCTAGGCTATCTACTGAGTCATGACACCAGCCTGAATTACAAAATAAAAATAACTTTATTAGTGCTAGAGAGATAGCTCAGCAGTATAAGCACCTAACTGGCAAATGCAAGGACCCAGGTTCGATCCCCAGTACCACATGCTGTGCCAATCCCAAAACTGGGTGTGGTGTCTCATTCCTATAATCCCAGTGCTGGGGAAGACTAAGACAGAAGGATCACTTGAGTCTGAGCAGCTAGTAAGACCCTGTACCAAATAAATAAATAAATAAATAAAATATTTTTAATTTAAATAAAAATAACTGTTGAATCTTAGTTTTCATTACATATCAGTTAATATTACATTTGATGAAATGTGAGTGTGTATAAAGCATTTTTCTTGCATACCAGAGTACCCATGGTTGTCCCAGGAAACTGATAGTTTGAGTTGACACTGAGCGAGGTCCTGTGAGGAACACCATATCTACTGGAAGGAACAAAAGACAGTGTGTTTATTAAGACTTGGTGTTTGACAGAACACTCTCAAAGTGAATGTAAGCCTGCCTTCACTTTGAAGAAAACAGCTGGCACTAGCAAACCTGTTTTGGTATTTACTGAAACATGGCAACACTGGAAATGTTACATAGCTCCCAGGACTGTCCAAATGGCCAGTGCTTCATGTGACCAAATCACACGCGGGCAGGACATTAAAGTGCAGATAGACTAACGAATGCCAGAAGCTCATTGGTGTGGGTTCAGATGATCTCTTGCTGGAAGCATGTGAAGAAATCCTCCCTGCCAGACATGGTGGTTCACAGCTCCAGGAGGATCACTGGGAATCCAAGGCCACCTGGGCTTCATAGTGAGTTCAAGGCTAGCCTGAACTACACAGAAAGGCTCTGTCCCCCACTCAAGAAAACGAGAGATCATCCCAACAAATTGAACACAGAATCAGATATGAGACTCCAGCCAGCGATTATAATCTGTAGGACAAGTATAATCCTGTGATTTAATTTTCTTTTTAAGAATATAAAGTGGTTAGGGCTAGCATGATAGTTCAGTGGACTAAAGTGCTTGCTTAGGCAGAATGCAGTGGCCAGAGTTCAATCCCTGTCCTGCCGTGCCAGCCCCACCCACAGGGCGCACTGAGACACAGTTGAGACTGGGTGTGGTGCTGCACCCCTGTAATCCTAGAGCTTGGGATGCTGAAAAGAAGAGAATCACTGTGAGTCTGGTTTACCTAGTAGACCCTGTGCTAAATACAGAAAATAAATAAATAAATAGGCCAGTGAGATCACTTAACCTTACAAGTGACTGCCTGGCAAACATAAGGTCCTGAGTTCAATCCCTGGTACCACCAAAAAAATAAAAAATAAGAATATAAAGTGGTCTTGAGACCAAAAAGTTTGAGAGTCACTGAGCCATACTACATACATTACTCTACTTACAGCATCTGTATTTTCATCAAACAAATGCTAGTGCTTTCTTTCATTAGCACTAATGCCCATCGTTCACTGGTGTTGCGTACTATGAATCTGGGATTTCTCATCACTGTACTGACAAAAGGGAGCAGAGCCATCTCACAGAATTGCACTGTGCTTTTGCCTCCTTAGCATGTCTATGTGCCTGACAGAAGGTCTGTTCCTGCCAGCCTGAACTTGCAGTCTGTCAGTCCCCAGAGCCTCCAAGGCAAAACGGTGAGTGTGGTGTCCTTATTTACCAGTCTGTTTGATTTGGCACCCACAAAGGCAAATGTCTGACCTGCTTTTAGGTTTAATTGTTACAGATGTCTCCGAAAGAAAAACCATTACTGCTTTGTGGTACAGATTTTTTATCAGAGGAATTTGGATTCATGTTGCCCTTTTAGTGTCGTAGTAGATAGCCTTCCTTAAACATCTCACTGAGTAAAATATTTTACTCAGAGCTGGATGTGTTGACACATGCCTGTAATCTCAGCAGTTAGGAGGCTGAGGCAGGAGGATCACCATGAGTTTGAGGCCAGCCTAAGGCTCTATAAGCAAGTTTAAAGCAAGCCTGAACTACATATCGAGGCCCTGATACAAAAAACAAACAAACAAAAAATCTTACTTTAAAATTTATTGTATAATTTAGCTAGGTTTCTTTTTTGTAATCACCTTATGCTTAACACAGAAATTAAGCCAGGAAGATAGTTCAGTGGCGCAGTGCCTGCCTGGCAGGCACAACTCCTGAGTTCAGTTTCTAGTACTGAAAGAACCCCCAGAAATTAGACTAATGATATTACTGGAGCAAATTAAGCAAGCAACTATTTGTAAGTCAAACTTACAAATACTAAGACTAATATAAAACAGAAATACTAATCACTGTGTTGTGGATTTTTATATAAATTATCTACCATAGAGCCAAAATAAACATATTTACATATTTGTACAGAGAAAGAAAAGCTGTAAAGATCTGTGTCAGACTGGGTGTGGTGGCACACACGTGTAATCCCAGTATTAGAAGAGTGAGGCAGGAGGGCCACCAAGAGTTCCAGGCCAGCCCGGCATATAGAGTGAATTCAAGGCCAGCCTGGGCTGCACAGTGAGACCCTGTCTCTAAAAAAATAAATCTTGGTTCAAACTTTTTTTCCATTTATCATTTTATCATCACTATTATATTCAATTGGAATATAACAGCAGAACACTGCTGTTTTTAAGATCAAAAAGATGACTTTTCAAAATTTCAGTTTATATTAATATTTATCTTTCATCAGGGCAACTGATTGGTTTTGGGTTTTTTTTGGTCTTTTTGAGACAGGGTCTTACTATGCAGTTCAGACTGGCCTTAAGCTCACTTTGTAGCTCAGGCTGGTCTGAAACTCACAACAATCCTCCTGCCTCAGCCTCCCAAGTGCTGGGATTACAGGCATGTGCCACCATGCCCAGCCCTGATTTTTTTTATTGACAGTCACAATTTCTGTGAAATATGATTTTAGCAGCATAAACTTGCTCATTATTTAAAATTGTCTTCATGCAATAATCAAAACATTCAACTTGTATATATTTTATAAACATGGACTTATTTCACCTTTTGCTAGATGTGAGAAAATTGTTCCTGGCTTTAAGCTATTTGCAATTTTTTTATTAAAAATTATGGATACTGCTTGATTGAAACAGAAATTTATCCATTGTAATTTATAAGCTTTGTGAAACATACAGTAGATCCTCAGTATAGTGCTGTTATTTTCTTTTCTGCCTTGCTCCCTCTAGTGGATATTCAGCACATGGTCTGTTTACTGCCTACTTTTCCTGCAGCCAGATGTGCATCTTTTTATTTGGCCTCATGATTTAAATAAATAGCAGCCGGGTGTGGTGGCGCAGGCCTGTAATCCCAGCACTTGGGAGGCTGAGGCAGGAAGATTGTTGTGAGTTTGAGACCAGCCTGAGCTACAAAGTGAGCTTAAGGCCAGCCTGAACTGCATAGTAAGACTGTCTCAAAAAGACACACACACACACAAAAAAAGCAAAGTTACTGCTACCTTTCATCCTTTTGAAAATGTCTTTATCTTCTTAGCTCCACATGTAATGAACCAGAGTTTCAAATTTCTTCTTTCGGTATCTGTCATCTAGAATGCTGGGTCACCTAGTATAACCCTGAGTCCACCCACCACGCCCCTAGCACAACCTCAGGAGTGAGGCCTGACAGGCATGAGAGGTGGCTGCCCTAGAATGAGATCACAGAGCGATACTGGCCTCAGAGCAAAGGGGCTTTTTCTTTTTTCATTTGTGTAGTTTCTTCTTTAGTCACATACACACTAAACATCTTTTGAACATTTCATATAAAAGACTATTGTATCACCACTATAGATAATGAGTTTTATGTGAGGAATCCAATAGTGGCTATCGTTTATTTTCACTGACACTTCCTGTCTGAAGGCAATAATTTTTAATGTGACTTCTAATAACAGTGAAAATGGTTTAAAGATTTGTAAAGTGCAGCAGCAACTTCACAGAGGAATACTGCATGCAAGCAGAGCAAAGAAGCCTCAGGAACAATCTTGATCTGGAATTTCAAGTAGATGATAGCTGTATAATCAGATTTCAATCACAACAAAGCTCAGAAAATCATCAAATAATACTTTATGGGCTATCAGATTGGCCTGTTAAGGAATTTCATCTACAGCTACAATTTTTTTTCTCCTTAGGGATCGTATGAACCAATCAGGAATCAAAAGCTCTCTGCTTTTCCAGAACATGGAAGAAGGGTTATGCACCCTTAGAATCTCTCTTTTCTTTTCTTAGAAAATAAAATTACTATTTTGATCATTAAAATAATGTGAAAGCATGGATGGTGAAATTACAGAATATAACTGGGAAGTAATTGATAGGGCCTGGTATTGAGTTTCATAATGTAACAATATTCCAAGTGTGCATGAATTTTAATTTTTTTTAGTTGCCTTCTTTAGTTATCTTAAAATAGTGTGTTGGACATATAAGTATTATTCTATTGCTAGACAAGTCTTAAGTAAAACTTTTTAATAATAATCTTGATAAAATATCTTGTATGATAATCTTAGCAGCTTATCTATATAAACTTTTATAATGGTATGGTGCTTTTCTAGACTTAACATTTGAGCAGTCTCTCGTGAGTTCTAAGAAAATGCCTTAATATGCTGTTGTTTTGCTGTAAAGTAACACTGTTCCTTCTATTTCTCTAGATATCTATGCATTTATGTAGGACCTATCATCATAGTGTCTAGGCACTATGTTTGATGTCAACCATAAGAGGAAACTTGCCAAGAAATCTTGGTTTAATATCTATCACTTAAGACAACAATTAATCTGTTTTCCACTGTTTGGATTCTTAAATTGTACTCCTTCAGCCAGAGGAGCTTACGCTGCTGCTAATAAAGCTGAGACGGCAGCAGGCGGAACTGAGTAGTATCCGGGAGCATACGTTAGCACAGCTCATGCAGCTCAAACTTGAGGCCCACAGCCCAAAGGTCAGCTATGAAGACTTTCTGTCTGTGTCACCACCATTATCTCTTATTTTGAGCCACTCATCAATCAGTATAATCAGTGCCATGTACCATCATGGAAGTGACAGCATTACAATCTCCTATTTACCCTTTGAGAACTCAACTTGTGTATTACTTGAAAAAAAATACACATAGGATGCATTTCTTTTTGCCTTCCACTCAGCCAGTCAATTTTTGGTGTTGAGTGCAGAAATCCACATGAATTACTAAATAGTATTATTAAATTAATGTGGTGACTGCCACATCTGACAGAATAGATACGGAGAAGTCCAACAGGTTCCAATGAAGTAATGTTCAAAATTCATTCCTAATGCCACCTTTTAAATGTCAGAAGGTAATTATAAGATAAATCTTGCGTTCTTGATGAAAAATGAACACATGCAAACATTTCTCAAAGGGTGTAATAGCCTCTGGTCATGTGAGAAACATCCTGAGAAGAGGATGGTCTCACCAAAAGGCAGTAGCATGGATAGCTCTGTCATTCCCTCTGCTAAAGCTGTTTGAAGAATTTTTCTGCTTAATGGTTCCATCATTCTGTCTACTTAATTTCTTGTAAAACTAAGTGTAGTTTCATAACACTTGTCCTCAGTACCATTTACAGGGGAGCATGTGTGTGAAAGTTACTGTGTACTGTGATAAAATACTTTGTAGTAAGCTACTGTTTGCCTTATTTAAAAATGGACCTTTTTATGAATTCTGCACCCTGTTTCTCTGTCCTTTTTCCTTGATTGGTGCCTACTAGAATGAAATTCTTTCACATCATCTTCAAAGGAACACCATATATTTGGATCACCAGGTGGGAGTTGTAGAATTTTCTTACTCTAATACCTAAAGAACTTCTCAAATGTAGCACAGGTTTTCAGGCTACCCACATATTTTAGTCATTTAATTAATAGCATACTTTCCACAAGTAGCTCACTAAGAAACCCCCAAGGAAGTGAACCAAGACATTCCACAGTGAGCAGGAAGACTGGACAGTGGTGGTGGTCAGAGGGATCAAAACGCTGAGGGTCTTGGTTCTCAGTCCGTCCTTCTCTTCACCACACTGTCAGCAGGCAGCCTGTGTGAAGGATCAGACAGAACGGGGCTTGGCTCATCCTGAGAGGGGCAGTGTGCTGTGGCCACAGAGGGTGGTGCAGAGGGCAGATATCTCCAGTTGCCTGTCCTGGTTTCCTGTTTGTTGTCCCCTCCTCACTGTGCCATACAGTGCCACTGTAGGGTTCCCTTGTGATGGCCACAGTGTGGCTGCTTGGGGGGGCGGGGCGTCTCCATGTGAAGATGGCAGTGAGCAGGGTCCGACAAGCCCAGGTCTTAGTTTATGGGAACACTGGGTTGATATTTAATGGAAGTTCTTTGTTATGAAATATAATTTCTTCTGTTAGTGCTTTTTTCATATAAGTTAAGCTAAACCTTATAGTAACTTGTTTTAAAATGTCCAACCTTGAATATTTTATCAGATTAAAGGGGTTACTATGGAAACTGCTATAAAACAAATGCTTTTTATATTTGCCTATTTTTGAAGCAAAATAGTAATGTACAGCTTTATAAATTAATTCTATTTAAAGAAGGGGTTTGCCTTAAAATAACCCTTGAAAGGTGTTAAATCAGCTGGATGTGGTGGCAAAAGAGAGTAATCCTAGCTACTCAGACTGAAGCAGGAAAACCACAAGTTCAAGGCCATCCTGGGCAACTTAGTGATACCCTGTCTGCAAAAAAAAAAAAAAAAAATGGCTGTGGATGCACCTTAGTATTCCCAGGGCTAACCTCCCAGTAATTAAAAACTAAATAAGTAAAAGGACAGGGAATAGTAAATCACTTTTTTATTTTCTTAATATGCAATAAAATGTTTTCAGCATGATTTTTGCCCATTGGAATGCTTCAGAAGTCTACATTGTATGCATCCCAGACTCAGTCCTGGGATGGATGCTATTTAAATTCAACTATTATATAATATTTACTTTAAAGCAGTCTAATAAGGACAAGTAGTGTAATTAACATTTAAATACCTGTGGGTTTGCCATAATTTATTACCAACTGCAGTGAAGTCACCAATGCAATTACAGAACTTAGCAAACCATGACGGACAGGTGAACGGAGTGGCCATAGGGCTGCTGCTCCCAGCCCTCCTCCCGCTGAGGCTGTCTTCTGCCAGCCGGGCTCCCATTCAGTGCTCCATGCTGGGGGTCAGCATTGCTGTTCTCTGTTTGCCCTATGTCAGCCAGACTTTCCTTACATTGCAGCCTGAAGCAACTGTAGTATTTCTCTTTATAAATATTATGACAGAATGATTGCAAATTTGAGTTGTTTATGATACCTTGCATTAAAATAAGACTGCTTCTGGGAGAAAAAATTGGCCCATTTTTAGATATTAAATAGTATAATATATGAAAACAAGGAAGAAGTTTTGTCTAGAAATCCAGATATATCTAACTGTATATAACCTTAGTGTTACTGAAAGAAAATCCCCCTCTCTTTTCTAAAATTTATTTTCAGCTGGGGGTTGAACCCAGGACCTTCTCACCAAACTAAACTACATCTGAAGCTTACCTAACTTGTGATCCTCCTGCCTCAGCCTCCCAGAGTGCTGGGATTACACACATGAAAAAAAATCTCTCTTTAAATAGATATTCTAAAATATTTACGGCTTCTGATAATTGCATCTAATAGAAAATTATTTACTTTTGAACTCTGCTTTTTTATGCCAGTTGCCATGCTATTAAGTTATATAAAAATAATTCTTGATAATTTTAACATTTACTGGAATATTTTGATATAAGTTCAGACATTTCCAGCTTTTAGTCTTGTTACTGCCAACAATCTATTTTACATTACCAGGTCTGTTGTTTTTTTAAGGCATTATTGTTTGCCTGGATTTGTAAATTGATTCATCAATTTTATATGACCACAAATTGGTGGATTCTAAAATGTTGAAGAGGAAAAGGTTCTGGTTATATGCTATACTATATATCACACCAAATGAACATGCACTAATGAATTGCTATCAGCAGTTACTCTCCTTACCCCAATAAATAACAGTAATCTAAGACAATAAAACACAGCCTTCCCACTACCCCGTGTCAGACACCACAGGCATCCTAAGAAAGATGTTTGTTGATGTGCATTCTGTTAATCTGTCACTGTTATGAGACCTAAACCAAACCGCAATCTCTGATTTGCTTCAAGAGGTAAATTAACTTTAAATAAAGAATGAAAGTGCCTGAGTGGAAATATTTAATATATATTAACACTCATTGCGTATAACTTGAGCAATACACAGCAAGTTGGTTTCTCAACATGAGCACCTAAAGCCGGGCATGGTGGTGCATGCCTGTAATCCCAGCACTTGGGAGGCTGAGGCAGGAGGATTGTTGTGAGTTTGAGACCAGCCCAAGCTACAAAGTGAGCTTAAGGCTAGCGTGAACTGCATAGTGAGACCCTGTCTCAAAAAAGACAAAAAAAAAACAAAAAAAAACATGAGCACCTAGTCATATGGTAGAATTTGTTTTAACACGCAGTAGTGAACTATTCCAAGTCTATATTTATTATGCTAGCCAGGTTTGTTATTTTTGTGAATTTTAAGATCAAAAAGCCCCAAGTAGACCCTGTGACTCTGCAGGAAGCCTAACTATACATGGCATGTACCTCATTCAGGTTCTCTGTACAAGTTGAGTTCACATATAATATAACAAGAACTTATTTTCTCTCATTCCCTTGAGCTGTCACTGAGTATCGGAGAAACTTTTGGTTATGGGTAACGAAGCTTGCCAACTTCATCCTAAAATACATCTGCTGAATGGATTTAATGTGTATTAGCTTTTCCAGGCTTACTATTCTGCCTAACAAAATAGAAAACCTCCCATAGCTCTGTACTTGCCAAGAAGTGGCAAGTTTTCAGATGTCTCCTGTCTGAATAGCAAAGGGTCGTGCTGCTGTCCTTTGATAGTGCCATCTTTCTGGTGTTCATCTCATGAGGCAGAGAGAAAATCTTGAAAACCTTTTTCTTCTCAGAACGGAGCAAGTTGAGTGAGGGTGTATGTAGGCCCTGCTGAGCAAGCATTTTAGGATCAGGAATTCTGAAGGATTCCAGAAAGCCAAATGGAAGGCATTTGTTTGAAAGTGAAATAACGGGTTTTTCTGTAGGCACTTACTGTGGCCAGACCATCTGATGATATTCAATTGTAAGACCCAGAAAGAACATAAAATTATTTTGGCTCCTGTAATCTCTTGGTTGTTTCTAATAACACTCTTGGTCATCAAGAATCCCAAACCACACCATAAAAGGCTCTACTTGAAGACAAAGCTGTGTCATACAGCCTAGCCACATTGAGGAAGACATCGCACACAAAAAATGTGTTCAGAGTGCCAGCCCTGGTTGGGAACATGTGTGT
This sequence comes from Ctenomys sociabilis, assembly GCA_004027165.1. Classification (NCBI taxonomy): domain Eukaryota; kingdom Metazoa; phylum Chordata; class Mammalia; order Rodentia; family Ctenomyidae; genus Ctenomys; species Ctenomys sociabilis. Next base: position 13,856 of record PVKA01018441.1, on the reverse strand, counting down.
TTTCCTCAACAGAGACTTCAAGTTTCTCAGTGCTGGCATTTGTTAGAATTTCCCCTAGTTCCTAGCTCTTGGCTTCTATAATCTGGACCTCACTAGGACTAACTGGGCCAGGCAAAGGGATGAAGTTGGAGTTTTGGACGCTACACTGGGTGCTAGAGAGAGGAGCTAGACAGGGAAAGAGCTAGAGCTTTTTGATTAGTCATGAAAGGGTATCATTGGAATGAAGGTGTTGCACCCAGTATGGTGGCACGCACTGTAATTCCAGAATTTAGGAGCCTGAAGCAAGAGCATTGCTGGGAGTTCAAAGCCAGCCTGAGCTACATAGTAAGGCCATTTCTCAAAACAAAAGAGCATTTTCCTGTTCCTCTATGTTTTTCTTCCCTTGTTCTTCCTGCCACATTTCCTTCTCTTTTCCTCCTTGCTTCCCTTGTTAGTGGTTGGAGAGCAGTCAGGAAAGACTTGGGAGTTTGGGGCTTTTCTTTTCCCCTCACAGCTCTCCACTAGCTTTCGGGAGGCAGTGGTAGCAGAAGGTGCAGCATGAGGAGCTGTGACTACCAAGGAGGCAGAGAAGCCAGGGCCCAGAGACTCTGAGCTGTGCTTCACACGCCTTCGGTAAGCATGCTGCCCTTTGAGTAAACCGTGCTACCCCATCCAGCTCCCCCTGGACTAGGGTGTTGACACCAGTGGCTACCTGCCAGCTGTTACCAGAACACATTAAGTTTCCCTGACAGAGCAGTTTGCACTAGTACAATTGCAACACCACAGCGCAAGCATGGCTCTGTGTTCTTTGTTGCACAAAACTAAAGTTATGAGTCAATAGCTATATCCTTTTATGGTATTTTCAGTGTACATTTTTTAAACAAGGTAAATAATCTAATGCTTTGGCCTCTAGAGGGTAAGGAAATCATTTTTACTTCATGCTATTACTAACACATTTTGAATAAGCTATATTTTCTAATTTTCAGGTACTGTATAGTCATTTAAATATTATGATGCAATTCATTTTACAAACACCACTACTGTATGAGCTGCACACTGAAAGTCCTGGTGACTTTTGAATGCAGTCAGCTACTGTGTTGTAGGTTTCTGGGAACTTTTCCTCATCAGTATGCTTTCCTGTATCTTTTCAAGAAATAGCTATGGGGAAGATCTAAACAGACAGGAACTCTGACCACTTTTAAATGTGCCAAGGAAAAGGCAAGAAAGGTACTATTAACTGGTCATATGTAATTGGTACTGAAACTATTCAAGTGTCCTTTGTGTTCATGAAGGACAGCTTCCTTGTAAGGATGAGATGCTACTAGATGACTGTAAAGCTGTGTGTGACGGTGTTCACGGTTCCTCAGCTCAGCAACTTCATTCTTTTGAGCTGTTAGGCAAGACCCCATTTTCCCTAATATTTCAAGGAGTCTTGGAGCTTCTCTTTCTAGGGATGATTGAGAACTACAAGAGGTAATGGTTGTGAGGAACATAGAACATATATTTGGAAAAACAAGCAAAGGAAACTATACACTTGGAAGTGGTACTTTATACTACCCCAAACCGTTTACATGGTGCAGAATGTATTTTCCCTGCCTGAGCTAAATAATGGCCTTGTACCTCTGGCCTCATGCCTTTTTATCTTTTTAGCTTCCCTTTCTTCACCATGTATGAACACAGACAGCATGTAGAGCCAAGAACTGAGATGCAGTCAGTTCATGTGTGTGTGTGTGTGTGTGTGTGTGTGTGTTTAGTACAGGGTCTCACTACACAAATGGGACTCAGTGATCTTCCTATTTTCAGGCTCCAAAGTGCTGAGATTACCATGCCCAGTCTCAGTCACCATCTCAGAGTGCCCCAAGGACAAGGCCAGCAGGCCAGGGTTCAAACCCTGGTCCCTACATCTGCTAAAGCAGGCACTTTAATCTGCTGAGTGTCTTTCCAGCCCATGCAGTTGATTTCTTGAGCAGAAGATGCCATCATCTTCTGCTGGGTGTGGATGGAGTCCAATTTAGAGTGTAGAATGCAATAGTATTCCGATTTTGAAATTGGCCCTTCAGAACTTACATTTGATTGTTCTCCTATTTCTTACCAATAATTAATCTGTCCTGTTTTGCTAATTATTTTTACCCACCACAACCTGAACCAAGGAAGCTCCCTGTCTCGTGGTGTTCTCTCAAGTAAGAATTTTCTTCTGTTCTCATATGATTAGTTGTCTCATATGATTAGTTGTCTCACTCTGGGTTTCTCCCAACTGGCAGAGCCTGTGGCATGTGCACCCTCCATGTAGGCTTTTCTGTGGGACATGTACTGTGGAACATGGAACTGAGGTGGGAGAGAGTGAGCAGGGAGCAGCTGTCACAAGCAGTTGAGCTTCGACTAGATCGGAACTGATTGGCCAATGAGTGGAAACACTGAGGTACCCAGGGGACCCACACAGAGAAAAGCATGCACAGGGCTCCCATCCTCCAGTAGGTAGACCTGTCCAAGAGAGCCACTCTCTGACTTGCGTTTACTGATGCTTCTGTGGGCCTGGTGCCCCTGCCCATTCCCATTCAGTGCCCCTGCCCATTCCCATTCAGTGTCACTGGCTCAGCAATAACTGAAATAGAGATCAAGTGAATGGACATGGCCAGGTAGCCAAAGCTGCTGAGTTGCAGTTATATATTTGTCATTACATTTGGAAATTTACCTTCAGCACATCCCCAGTATATGCAAATTAAGCTTATCATTTTTATCCCTATTTCCTGACCAAAAAACCTAAAAGCATGAGTGTTCAATATATTAGTCACTGTTAACTTCATTTGTTTCAGAGAAAAAGGTTAACATCTTCTACAGCCAGACATGTAATCCCAGCACTTGAGAGGCTGAGGCACAAGGCTTGCTTTGAGTTTGAGGCTAGCCTGGGCTACAAAGTGAGCTTAAGCCCAGTCTGATCACATAGTAAAACCCTGTCTTTTAAAAAAAAAGTTCACTAGAACTATAATGAAAACATTTGAAATTGATTGGACCAAAAGTTGAATGCAGTGGAATGTGTTACAGCCCCCAGCAGGAGAATGCTCTTGTATAGGAGTTCAGGGACCGAAAAAAAAGGAATTCACTGAAGATGGAAAAAATCATGAGATTTCCAGAACTATCTAAACAGACAGACCTGAGCTGATGACGTGCTTCCATCACGTTCCACTAGGAGGGCAAGGCCATCAGAACACCATGTAGATGCGGAGCCCTTCCTCATCACCTAGTCACCAGATCTCAGCACTGCTACTCCTTGAGTCTTTGCCTACACCTACCAGTGTCTCTGGTCTTGTCACCAGCTAGCATGAGAACTTCTTCAGTGATAATGGACATTAAAACTGAGGCATTTAGAAAGAATTTACAAGAAAAAGCTTTTAACGTCTTCCTGCTGGCTGGAAACATCATCGAGCAGCAAGCAGCAGGAACATGTTCCTTGAGTGAAAACAAAAGAAGGTGTAGTTCTAACAAAGGAAAATAAGAAAAGATAGGAAAATGGCTTCAGTTTGAGAACTGGGGGTAGGGAGTGTGGGCCTGAAGAAGGCTCAGACTAGCCATCCACAAAAGAAGGGAGAACAGTTAGTGAGTGCTGCAGGGGGCAGAGCGCTGGGTATTCAGCCCTGTGGGGGTCTAGGTCAGGAGAGGCTGTGCTGGAACCCATAGCCTGGGTTCCAGGCAGTGGAGAATCTAGGGCCCTGAATCCTTGTAGATCTCTGATCTTGGTGACCTCAGTCTGGAGAGGTGAGATGGGCTGGGTAAGTAGCAGGCTAACAGATACTTCCTGGCTATTAATGGCATATATGTAGTGCTGAGGGGGACCTGACCCAGAGTTTAACAAGGAAAGGTCAAGCTTTAGTCATCTTTTAATTGCCCATTGGGCATCTGTAGATTCAGTGAAGAGTCAGCATTCATAACACACGCACTTTTAAATTTTGTTTCAAGAAAATGTACATCATAGATTTAATGAATGATGCTATCTCTTTTTTGCTTTAACCCCTCAGCCAAATACCCGCCCCACTGATAGACTACTTCCTTCCCCTTAGGGAAGTTTTCTCTAGCCAGGAACTCACTGTTCCTCCAGTACCTAAAAAGCTCTCATTTCCTACACCAGGCACCTGTATGTCCTTACTGCAAAGTCTCCCTTACAGCTTACAAGACCAGTCCAGAAGCATTGCCCTTGCCACAGGAAGGCCAGTTAGCTTTCCCTTCTTCCAGTCAGATCGAATGCCTTTTCACAAATCACAAACGAGGATGAAAACTTCATATTTATTATTTCTTCTTTCTTTGTGTCTGTTTTGACTTTCTTCAAAATTAATGAGTTCTGGTTTTCAGGCTGCTGTTCTTTGATAATTCAGGCATATTGGTTCCTGACTATGAACAGACAAGAAAGGAAAAACACGGCTGGGATTGTAGCTTAGTGATACTGCATCTGCCTGGCAAGCTCAAGGTCCTGAGTTTGGTTGCTTCCTCAAAATACTAAAAAAAAAAAGGGGGAGGGGGGTAAAAATAAATTTACCCATTCATCTTAAAATATATAATATTTATGTCATTCTATCTATCTATTTATTTATTTATTTATTTTTGTCTTTTGAGACAAGGTTTCACTATGCCATTCAGACTGACTTGAGCATACATTGTAGCCCAAGCTGGCCTTGAACTCAGAGTCATCCTCCTGAGTGCTGGGATTACAGGCGTGCACTACTGTTCCCAGTGATACTGCTCCACTTTATATTTACAACAAGTGTTTCTGTAGCTGAATTACAGTATGTTTTGCTTCTGTCTTTTTTTTTTTTTCCTTTTTCAGACAAGGTCCCTCTGGCAGTTCAAGCTGGCCTTGAACTCACTTTTTAGAGTAGGCTTGCTCAAACTCACAAGAATCCTCCTGCCTCAGCCTCCTAAGTGCTGGGATTACAGGTGTGCATTACCATGGATGGCCTGTTTCTGTCTAATTTTTACATATTTTTTTCTAGATAGTTTCATTCTGCAAAGATTTATGGAGTTTGATGCAACGTAGGATGTTATTGCTTAGAGAGTAGAATTCATGAATGATTTTCAAAGCTCAAGAGAGATATAGGGCTGTGCATAAATGCCACACATGTCTATAGGATTGACCTAAGTAAGGTTTCATTGTGTAGTTAAAGCATAAACCAGTAAATCTCTGACTTTAACAGTAGGAATTCAGCTGCTTGGTACCATTTCTTACCTGTAAGAGCACATTTGCTACTGATAAAATCCAGATCTTTGTATCTACAAAATGAGTTTGATTTGAAGCTCAAATATATTATAGATGTACCCCATGCAAAAACATATATATACATATAAATATATGAATATTTATATATTTAAATATATATAAATATAATATAAATATATAAATATATATATATATTTTTTTTTTTCTTTTTCTTTTTTGAGGCAGGGTCTCACTATGCAGTTCAGGCTGGCCTTAAGCTCACTTTGTAGCTCAGGCTGGTCTCTAACTCAACAATCCTCCTGCCTCAGCCTCCTAAGTGCTGGGATTACAGGCATGCGCCACCACGCCCGGCATAAATATATTTTTAATAATAGGTATGTAAGATTTTCACTTTTAAGAATGTTTTGTCCTTTAAGAATGGTAGACTATAATCATTAAAATATTTGCAAGGGAAAAATACGACTATTTCAAACACATAACATTTGAGTTCTTTTGATATTTCCTCCTACCTATGGACAGTAGGAATAAACCTTTTAGTAGCATCAAATAATATATTACTTGAAGTTAACAGGGCCATTACACAAGGAAAACAGATTAAACCACTGATGTAAAAATCAGATCTGTAAAATGTTTCCAGCAGCATGTCAGCTTTAAGTAAATTATCTAGAAAAACATTAGCACTACCTTCAGAGTTCCCTTCAGAATATGCCATCGGTACATAATTTACTACCTGAGGAAAAGAGGAAATTTTACAGTCTCTACCTTTTAAAGCATTATTGATTCTTCTGATTATATAGCAGCAATAACATTTCTCAGATGTTTTACTTTCAGGAAAAACACAAAGCATGACCAATTTATTCAGATTTCTTTAAAGCTTCCAAAATAATCTTAGTACTGTGACCACCCCTTCAGTTGTAAAGAGACTTATTTACATTCTTGTACTACAGAAGTCACTTCAGATTTCTCTGCCTCCTGTTAAACAGTGGTTTCAATAGGTAGTCATACCCTTCAGTCTCAGGTCCTGGGCTTTCAGATATGCCCAGGTCGAGAGCAAAGGCTCTGGCATTATTGTTATCTGAAGGGCCTATTTCTAAAGATCCTGCACTCCCCAAGCCTCCCTGGTGATGTCAAATTCTTTAGCCCTTTAATTTTGTCACACATCTTAAAAGTATATTGATCTGGACACAGGAGGACATTCTTGAGAAATGGAGGCATCAGTGATTGGAGTGTGTTTTCTTTTTCCTATAGTTAAGGCAGATTCCTAACTTTAAAAAAAGAGCTTTCCCTAAGAAGTCATTCTGGGAAAGTTTATTTTCCAAGTAAAGAAAAGGACAGCACAGAAATGGTCTTCTCATTAGTTATCAGCAGAGGACAAAAGCCCAGCAGGGTACACAGGGACCTGCCAGAGATTGCCTTCTCAGCAATGCAGGGGAGCTGTCGGCCTGGACTTTGGACTCAGGGGGCCTCAGTTACAAGACAGAGCCTGAGCACATGTTGCCCCACTGCAGGGCAAGAGCACACTTGTGTCACTGGTGTAAAATTTCTAGGCTTGGTGGATCTAAGACCCTTGCTGCCCTGGTCCTTCCTACAACCCACTTAAGTGACTACCCTGCTTTCACTTTTCCATAGGGAGCCATAGCTCATCTCCAGCATCAGTGAAGTGGGTTCCCAAGGAGAGTAAGAGTTAAGAATTCCTACTGGTAGCAGATTGCATTTGTTGAACTCTTAAGACCCTGAGACTATCTTCTCTTTTGGTTTAGTTTTTTTTTTATGGTACCAGGGATCGAGCTCAGAACCTTGTACTTGCCAGGCAGGTGCTTATGCCACTAAGCTATATCCCCAACCCTTATCCTGGTTATTTCTGCCAAAAGAATCTTGAGATCAGCATTAATGATTTAATGATTAATATCTACATCAAAGGTTCCCAAGTTACACATTAAAATTCTCTGGGAATCAGAATTTAGTTTATTTCTTTTAAAACTCCACAAGTGCTTATCATGGGTTAAGTACCATTGGTCAAAATAAACTTGAACTTTATTTCAGAAACATCAAGGAATAAGAAAGGAGAGAGCTATGACAAGATTGCCATGTGTATTTACAAATGCATTTGGTGGCATGCTTTTTTTAAGTTGGCTAACATTTCTTCAGGTAAAATACTGGTATAGACACAACACTGAAGTGGTAAGAATACAGAATAGGTCAGACCCCTGAAATGGAAGCACATGGCATCAGAGGACTGCAGCTGGTCTTGAACTCTCCAGGTTAAACATGACATGGAGACATGAATCTGTAATGGAATTTCTATGATGTCTCTGTCTCACTAGAAGATATTTATGGTTGTCCTTTTTATTTAGTTTCTTATCCATATTTTTGCCTTCAGTTTCAGTTTTATTGTTGTCATCATTTGATTGGCTGGCTTTTGGCTTTATGTTTGTTGTTTTTCGAGATAGGGTCTCACTCTGCAGCTCAGGCTGGCCTCAGTCCTCCTGCTGCAGCTTCCTGAGTGCTGGAATTACAGGCATGTGCTACAGCACCCTGTTTGTATTTTGGTTTTTTGAGACTGGTTACCCCACAGGGATCCTCAGCGACAGCCTCCCAAGAGCTTGAATTACACTTTTATACCACCACGCTAGCCTTGTGTTTATATTTTTATCTGTGACTAATAACTTTATTAGAAAGGCAGTATCAGATCATTATAGCAAATTTAAGAAATATAAAGGAAAAATACAAATCTCAGTGCCACAGTTCAAACCAATAGCTTCCATTTTTTTTTACATCACTTTGTTAGCTTCAAGATGCCTTCTGATTTTAATATTAAATTTAACATATGTTTGAAATTCTCATAATGAAAAGTAATCAACTCCAGCAGCAATCTTTGAGGTACCCTACAGCCTTTACAGTTTAAATTTTATTTTTACTTTTGTTTGTCCTAGATTGAATCAGTTTTTTCTTGCAAAGGTCCCTCTCAGAGGCTAGCTAGTGTGTAGTGATTTTTCATATGCAAGTTAAACAGGCATTTGAAATCGCACTTATGAAGTCCTCGTTTGTACAGCACATGCATACTCACCCCCCACCCCAGGTTTTCCCCAGAATGTGTGGGCCATGGCTACACCTGTGCTCATGTGCAGGCTGGCTCACTCTGCATCCCCAAGGCCCGGCTGGCAGCTCAGTTGACCGTGCTCCCTTCGGTCTGGGTAACATCAGTCTCCATTACATCTGAGACACTCGTATTTTGCACACCATCACAGGTGTGCACACACTCATGCGCACATGTACACACACAATCTCTGAATCAAGTAATGACAGTTAAAGGAGAAATTGCTAATTAGAATAATGCTACAAATGGATAGACTTAGCACCTTGCATTATTTGTGTGGCAATGCAATAAAATAAAACACAGCTGTTTTCTATTCCAAGATCAATATTTCATTATGATAAAATAGTACTCCCTTAGAAGACATAAAGGGGACTCTGTGATAGACATAGTCAAGTTCTGTAATAAAAAAAAATTTCCTCCTAAAGAAAAATTTATTCTGTAATTAAGTTATTTTCCAGCACTGCCTAAGTTTCATTCTGTTCTATGTAATACCACTGATTTGGAAGAATCTTTAGTTCAATTTGATGAATGATTCCAAATATCTTATGATGTGTCCATCAGGTAAATATAACTGGTAGCTGTAGAAATCCAGCTGATGTTTACTGGGAAAGAACAGAGACTGGCCCCAAACAGGACATGGGGGAGGCTTCCTCAGTTGTGCCAGTGGTTACAAGCACATATACTTTTGTCAAAGTCCTTGGCATGTACAGCTAAAATTTAAATCTGTTCAGTGATGTTGACTTTAGGAGTTATGCATGAAAAGATTTAAAAATATTATTTAAGGGGCCAGGGAGATGACTCAGTGGAATAAGCGCTTCCCTGACAAGTGCAAGGGCCTGAATTCAATCCCTGGTTCAGCAAAAATAAATAAATAAATAAATAAATAAATAAATAAATAAATAAATAAATAAATAGAAAAAAATTAGCAATTATTTAATATCAATGTAACTTTTCTTTGGGGTACTGTTAAAAGGTACATGTTTCGTTGTAGATTAAACTATTGCAGAAGGGCTGGGGAGATAGCTCAGTAGAATAAGCCCTTGCCTGGCAAGCAGAGGTTCCTGAGTTCAATCCCTGGTACTGAAAAAAAAAAAAAAAAAAAAAAAAAAAACTATTACAGAGGTTTCTAATTTGACAACCAATTTATAGCACCCATCTGTAACTAGGTGAAAATAAAATTGTCTCAAAATATAATTTTCAGTATTTACTTTTTCTTATGTTATGCCATTGGTTGAGGCTTATAAAGACTCTTATAAAGGTCACTAAATCAGTAAGATTGTGTTTGTCAACCATGATAGAAATGCTTATTTTATTTAAGATGAAAATGGGATAAACCTAAATATCACAAAATAAAAATACCAGACCTTTCTGCTTATAAATATTAAAAATGTTCTTGACCAATTGCTGTAGTCACATTGACTGTCTTAAATGGTTTCTCAAGTACAGAGCCTGCTCAAATAACACTACTTCTCTGGAGGCAGTAATAAGTATAACATAGCTGGAAATGTAAAACATGGTGTGAGCCTATTTTTTAGGAGCCAAAGGGATTTACTACGTCTCTGCTGAATAAGATTTAGTTTGTATGTGCTTGAATAATTTTGTATATGATATTAAACTGTCAGAAATCCAAAAGAGTATATAAGTATCCATCAGTGTTAATTTTAATGAAATGTTGATTATCTAAATGACAATACATTGAGTCTTATAAAAATTTCAGTATCTATAAAGAACTTAAGTTTTTTCTGGTTAACCTTATAAAGAACCAGATATCTTTTCAGCTTTATTATTCAGTAAATGGTGCCATTTTTCTCCAAGTTTATAAGTCATTACTCTTTAGATTGTCCTTTGAATTTTGATGCTTTATCATATAATATGTGTAGCAGTATCCATTGATTGACTATTGTAGTTCTAAAGTCAAATCTACTTGCAGCAGTATATGTTACAGCATTTAAGACTTATTTGCATTTGTGTATAAAAGTTACATGTGTGCAACCGTGGGGTAAAATATGAACAACTGCACTGTTAGGAAGGTGTTAAAGTAGAGGATATATTTACAGTGTCGTCTTTCAAATCTAGCTATGCTGTAAACTGATGTTTGCTGTATGCTCCTCCTGATTTGAAATAGATGAAAGAAAATGAACCTATTATCACCATGGTTCACACAATGATTGAGAACTCGGCGCTAAGACCACAACTGTACCAGCAAGTAAGGTCTTGGACAGTGAATGATACTGCTTTCTCATCCGCACAACCCCTCAGTGACAGTTTTGGTTTCTCCTCAGATTTACTCATAACATCAGTGTTTTTCTTCTTTTCTTCACTGTTTATGTTTATTTGGAAAACCACACTTCATCCATGCTTTTCAAGATGCTGCAGTATTGTTAGCATGGCTTTGCTGAACATTTTGCTGTTGACTATTCAGTGTACCATCTTCCTGGAGTTCTTGTGTAGAGTATTTGATTGATATGTACTTGGAGGTCTGCAGTACATTGTGCAGTTTTACTCTATTTCCATATATTTTTATTAATCTTGAAGGCATTACAGCTAATTTTTATGGGAACAGCTTGTAAAATTCTTCTCCTTCCTAGGGCACCTCCCCACATCTCACACACCAGTGTTTTAGGAAAATATTACTTTTCTATTAAAGTAATCACATCTAGTTTCTGTACTAGATGAGCTAAAACCCAATAGTAGCACTTCTTAACATATGGGGGTATCTTCTCCCTGCATCTTTCCATCCATACACAGTCCATCAGGTAATTGTACCGTACCCCATTCTTTTCTCTAACTCAAATGTATGTCGTGGAGTTAGCCAGCTTTTATTTAGGAGCCTTGGTATTCTGCAGATCTGCAAAAGAAGTCATACATATTTTTATCCAGTTGTTTTGTATTCATGGTCTCAGTGTTCCTAGCTGCGTGTTTCACAACATCAGCTTCTTCCACTTAAACACCTTCAAATCGCTGTGGCCTATGACCTGTAAAAATACTTGAAAAATCATATAGAAGAAAAAAATTAGCTAACATGAAAAATGAATATAGATTTTGATCAAAAAATATAAAAGCACCTAGTAAAAGGAAAGCACTTTGATCTTGCATTGGGGCCTGGGTTCTGAGGGATTAATACAGTTGGGGAGGAGGCAACTCCTGTTTTTGAGCCCATTTTTTCAGGATTTTTAAAATATATTTTATAATTAAAAGACATCTTTAATTTGCAATAGAGATAAATACAGTATTGAATATTTAAAGTTAAACAGCTTTACTTTTCAAAAGAAAATGGAATCTTTCAGTGCTGAAAATCACAAGATGACAGAACCTTGACACTCCATTTCACAATGCTGCCCTGAGAACCCTCCTGCTGATTTTTAAATCAGTACCCTTCAAAATTGGAGCGGTCAGTAAACTTCATCATTTTGTAGACTGCAAAATTGCAATGAGATCACGCCATTATAATAATACTTTTGTTTTCACATTTTACATATTTTAAAAAAGAGTAATATCCTATATTTTCTGTTTTGTTTGGATTAAATTTTTTTTTCTCTTTTTCTGTATTTAACAACTTTTAGGGTTGATGATACAGATGTCATTGGTGATTTAAATTACTCAGTTTCAATATCACTGAACGTGAATACTAAAAGAGCAGTAGATTTGTATAAATATATTTTTTTATTTAATAATTAAAAGAAAAGAAGCTATAATAATAATTAAAATAAAATAAGGGCCAGCCAGATAGCTCAGCAGACTAAGGTGCCTGCTCAGGCAGGCTCAGGGTACTAGGGTTCGATTCCCAGTATGCCTTGGCAGCCCTGCCCCTGGGGTACACTGAGACCACAATTGAGACCGGACATGGTGGAGCACACCTGTAATCCCAGAGTTTGGGAGGCTGAAAACAGGAGGATCACTATGAATCCAATCTGTGTAGTGAGACCCTGTAGACTCTGTACTAAACACATCAAACTAATATAATAATAACAACAACAACAAAAGAAGCTAAAATTTATGCAACAGGAAGATCCCAATGTCTGCCATAGCCTTGTGTGGGCTGGCAGAGCAATGTTACCAGGGAAGCGGTGTAGACTGCTCTCAAGTCTGGGCTGCTTCTGACTGTCTTTTTAGTCATCATACTGTCCATAGCAAGTAAAAGCAACAGATATGTCTTCAGCTCTGTTCATGAATTTGTACAAATTGAAATGAAAATCTTATTTTTTCCTTGAGGTCTCATCACCACTCACTAAGGAAAGTCTATGAAATTTTATGCTGTACACTGTTAGGAGTTTGCTTTTCTGAGGTTCCATTACCCTGTCGTGTTTGCAAGCTCTTGCTGTTGAGCTGGAAGTACAATGGCAAAATGTTTCATGGTCTGTTTTATTCTACATCAGAGCTGCTCAGTTTCTCCCCCACAAAGGAAAACTTACGTTTATAATCTCATACCTGAGAAGTTCGGCAGATACCTGTAATCTCAGCACTTGGGAGGGTGAGGTATGAGAAATTGCTATAAGTTCCAGGTCAGGTTGGGCTACATAGTGAGTTCAGAGCCGGGGAGGTAGCTCAGTAGAATTAGCGCAAGGGCTTGAGTTCAATCCCCGGTTCCACCAAAAACAAAAAAATAAAACAGTGAGTTCAAAGGTCAGGCTAACCTGTATAACAAAACCCTGTCCCAAAGAAAAACAACAACAAAAAAGAATGCTAAATAAGTGAGGATAAAGTTGAAAAAAATTCCTTACATTTATCATTCTAGTACTTATTATAGTTAAATTTTGTACCATAGTCTTTATAATATGCATAGTATCAATGAAGTTAATCATCTGATGAATAATTGGTCTGAAGATGCACACGTCACTGCAGATGTCCCTCAATCTGGTGCTGTGGAGCCCTAATTTGATGAAATGTCTTCCCTTTTGTAGAATTTGTGTATAGATTCATGTGCATACTTCATATACCTCAGTGATATCAAACAAGTAAAATTTTCATTAACATGAGTACTTTTGTTTTAAATTAATGTCACACAGTTTTTGAAAGAAAATATTCAAAGTGCCAGGTGATGTGACTCAGTAGTGAATCACTTGCTTAGTAGGCATGAAGCCCTAGTTTCAATGCCCAGCAATGTTAAAAAAAAAAAAAGGAAACATTAAATATATGATCTAGATACATATTCTGAAATTGTTCTGTCTTCCTCAATAAACTACATCGTTGTCTTTTCTTATATAGTCAGTAAAATGTATATGATAGACTTTATAGTTTGAAAGAAGTGTGACCACTGCTTACATTCACATAATCCATTGCCTTTTGGTTGTTTTATTCCTTTGGATGAATTTGGAGGGAGGGAGTTGAGACAGGGTTTGACTGTACAATTCAGATTGGCCTTGAACTAAATAAGGTAGTGCATGGTGGCCTGAAACTCGGTGATCTTTCTGTCTCAGTCTCCCATGTGCTGGGCTCACAAGCGTGTACCACCACATCTGGCTATAGCGTGTTTTTTTTCATTTACTATTCTAGTGTTTCTGAGGCTTTTTTTTTTTTTTTTTTTTTTTTTTTTTTTTTTTTTTTTTTTTTTTTTTTTTTTTTTTTTTTTTTTTT
>PVKA01018440.1:15386-43936 GCA_004027165.1 Ctenomys sociabilis | reverse complement strand
AAAAAAAAAAAAAAAAAAAAAAAAAAAAAAAAAAAAAAAAAAAAAAAAAAAAAAAAAAAAAAAAAAAAAAAAAAAAAAAAAAAAAAGACCTATCTCTAAAAGAATAAGGTAAAATTGATATATGTCAGCCCATGATTATGGTACATGGTGAAATTTATGACTGCTTAGTAGGCTCTCTCAGCAAGATTGAGTGAAGAGGCAGGAAATTAAAAAGATAGTATGATTCAAGCATGGGCTTAGCAGTGTGCTGCACATACTTCCCATCAAGGAAACAAAGTAGCTGAAATGTTTACCTCACATAAATAATGAATAGATGACTGATTTCCTGAGTCTCAAGCCTGTCACTTTCCTATGTGTTCTTCACATAATTATGCATGCTGTGCCTTAGACTAGCCCCACTCTTATGGTTCAATGGTCCATTTAAATGGTCATTGTTAAAAATAACTGGATAAATAAACATCAAGAACAAACAATTGTTATTAAAAATAGTTAAAATATACAAATAATTACATGTTCCTTGAAATGCTTAAAAAGTGGAAATTTTTTGAGACATAATTATGTCATACTCAGAAAACTATTCGATATTTTGTCTCATCTGATAATGTGGATTGTGGTTAAAAAGATATGAAATGATGGTACAAAGTACACCAGGAAAGAAGGGGCCTGTGTACTGGAGTGAAATGGTAAGGAAAGCTCATAAGTAGGAATGAGATGCTCCAAGCCTAGGACATGCTGGTATGGAAATACCTCCCCAAAACACACTGTTTATGTACAGTAAGATCTGTGATGATAAAGAGAAAATATATATTCACATTTCATAAAAATGCAATCCATCAGCCTGAGCTTTGTATAATACTTGGAATAAAATATAGAATGAAAATATAATCTTAAAAATATATTTCTTAGTAAAATCAAACTGGAATGATGTTTTTTAGACCTCAAATCTTTTTGTTTTGCTTTGTATTTAGTATAAGATCTACAGGGTCTTACTACACAGGTTGGACTTATAGTGATCCTCCGCCTTATAGCCTCCCAAGTGCTGGGATTACAGGCATGTACCACCATGACCAGTCTCAGTCCCACTCTCAGCATGTCCAGGGGGAAGGGCTGGCGTGATAGGCCTGGATTGAAACCAGGGCCCTGCATCTGCCTAAGTGGGGACTTTAATCCATTGAGCTACCTGGCTGGCCCTTAGACCTCTAATCTTAAGTTTAAAAGAAATTTCAGGTTCTTAGATAGATGGAAGATATATGATAGATAGACACAATCAAAGTATAATATTTTATTATATAATATAAGAAATGTAACATTATGGAAAAGGATAAGTGACTACTTCAGATATTTGAGATATACCATAAGAACTTCAGGACTTACCCTTAGAAGATTCATAAGACTTATGTTCAGGCAAACAATGTGAGAAGCAGGATTTGACAGAGGGTCAAAGAGAAAACAAAATCAAAAATGGCAAAGAGCATAGTGTGGACAACTCTGATAGGTCTCATCCTGGCAGAATACATATTTCTATTGGTAAAAAATTAATATATTCAGATGAGTAAACCATGGAAAATAAATTTGTGTGAAAATATGCAGAAGACATAGCAATACATAAAGGATTGTGCCAAGCAAGATGATGCCTTTGTTTAATGTCAGCACTCAGGACATGGACGTGGAGTTTCTAACCTGAAGACATCTGAGCTACATAGTGAATTCAAGCTCACCACAGAATACATAGCTAGACTCCGTATCAAAAGAAACAAATAAAAATGATAGGTTAATTAATTATTGACTCAATAAAACTTATTTTCCATGACTATTTCCATTTTTGAATGTGAAATATTTCTAATAAAAGAAAAATCCCCAAAATATCTGCTCCTACCTGCATATACGACAAAATTTGCAACAAATAAATTATTGCAAATCATTTTTCAGTTATTTTTAACTCCAGTTACAAATAGAAACAATATAGTTTACCATAGCACCGCAGAAAATGATATACCTCGGAATTCACTTAAGCAAGGAAGTCAAAGATCTTTTCATGGAAAACTACAACAGCCCAAGAAAAGAGAGTATAGAGGATTTCAGAAAATGAAAAGATATTCCATGTGCCTGGATAGGAAGAACCAACATCGTGAAGATGGCCATACTCCCAAAATTAATGGACAGATTTAATGCAATCCCTATCAAACTGCCACCAACATAACTCCCAGACCTAGAGAAATCATTCCTAAAATTTATTTGGAACCACAAACAACCTAGAATAGCAAAGGCAATCTTGGCCAATAAACACAAGGCAGGAGGCATCACAAGTCCTGATTTGAAATTATACTACAAAGCCACTGTGATAAAATCAACATGTTATTGGCAACAAAATAGACCTGAGGATCAGTGGAATAGGTTAGAAGATGCAGAGGCATCTACAAAAACACCCAGCCATCTTATCTTTGACAAAGGGGCTACACATGCTCACTGGAAGAAAGACAGCCTCTTTAACAAATGGTGCTGGAAAACATGGCTTTCTAAATGCTGAAAACTAAAACTTGACCCAGCTTTATCACCATGCACTAAGTTAAAGTCAAAATGGATTAAAGATCTAAACATTAAAACAGAAACAGTCGATCTCCTGGAAGAGAAAGTAGGAGAAACTCTTGAAGACATAGGGGTTGGTAAAGAGTTCATGAACAAACATATATTCGCACGGAAAGCACTTGAAAGAATCAACAACTGGGATCAACTCTTCTTGAGGAGCTTCTGCACATCAAAATATATAAATTATCAAAATAGTGAAAAGAACTCACAAATTTTGAAAAAATCCTAATTAATAAGCAATCAGACAAAGGTTCGCTTTCTAGAATATGTAAAGAACTGAGATATAACAGGACCCTCAAATTTAAAGACCCAATTCAGAAATGCGCATTTGAGATGAACACACACTTCTTAGAGGATAAAATTAAAGAAGTGAATAAATATATGAGAAAATGTTCCACATTGCTAGCCAGCCGTGAAATGCAAATAAAAACAACACTGAGATACCATCTCACTCCAGAAAGAATGGCTATCATAAGGAAATAAACCAATAACAAATGTTGGAGAGGTTGTGGGGAAAAGGGAATACTTATTCACTGCTGGAGGGAATGTAGACTGGTACAACCTTTGTGGAGGTCAGTGTGGAGACTCCTCAAAAGAGTAGGACTGGAAATCCCATTCAAGCCGGCTATCCCGCTATTGGGAATTTTCCTAAAGAAACTGAAAACATTGTATCGTAGTGATATATGTTTACCTATGTTTATAGCAGCACAATTTGTGATAACAAAATCTTGGAAACAACCAACATGTCCAGTTATAAATGAAATAAAGGAGAAAATTAATTTGTCCAAGAATGTTATTGTAATATATGATTTGATTCTCCTTGAAGGATACATCAAACTGTTATTAGGTAGGTCCTTCTAAAAGTGGCTCACCAAATAAACATTATTGGGTTCTAAGCTGCTTGGTTCTCCTTTTGTAGTTGGATTGAAGGTTCCTTTTGTCACTAAGAATTGAATGAAACAAGGAAAAATGTAACAAAGTTTAGTTGAAAAGGTCAAAGAGATGAGAGAGAAAAACTGGCTCTGCAGAGAAACCTTGAGCCAAATAAAGGAGGAAAAAACAAGGTAGGACAACACCCTAGAGAAAGCAGTACAGGCTGTTGTGATGAAGGCCAAAACAGCAAACTCCTCTCTGTATCTGTGCCCTTTTACCTTGTCCAAATATTGAGGAAACCCAAGAAAGCACCTACAAATGGGTTCTGAGAGGCAGTGCTGGGATCCCTCATCTCAGGCTGATGTCAGGTCTAGGCATCCTTTTGAGCATCTCAAAAGATGAAGAACAATAACAGGAATAATATTCATATCTACTTATTTTTTCTGCCTTGATAAAAGTATTTTGATCAGTGTGTTCTTCCAGGGTACGTTTTAAATTAATGGGAAATTATTGAAATACATGAGGTAAATGTGAGAAACTTCAGTATGGGGTTGCATATTTAACCAATGAAAACAAAAGGAAATAGAATACAGACAATAAGCGAGATTGAGGTGTTAAAATTCTGGTGGGAAGGGCTTATTCTGATATCATTTCAGGTATTGATCTGAGAAACAGAGATGATAAGAAGATCCCTTATTGGCATTAGCAGACTTGGGAGACATTGGGAAGTAGTGGAGAGAACTGAGTCATGCTATGTTCACTGTGAAACCTGTCAGAAACCCAAGGAGATATATGCAGCTGGCTATAGAATACCACTGAAAATTCATAACACACAGAAACAGATAAGGTTGTTAGCCTGAATTTACCTTGTAGCTAAACATTTGCTCAACTTTCTTTTTTACTGTTTATAAGCATATTTGTTAGAGTTTGGAGATGTTATTATTACCTTTATTCATTCCCATGCCTTCTAAAACTTTTCTGTTCTTTTTTTTTTTTTTTTTGTCTTTTTGAGACAGGGTCTCACTATGCAGTTCGGGCTGGCCTTAAGCTCACTTTGTAGCTCAGGTTGGTCTCGAACTCAACAATCCTCCTGCCTCAGCCTCCCTAGTGCTGGGATTACAGGCATGCGCCACCACGCCCGGCTACTTTTCTGTTCTTTTATGCAAGATCCTGTAGAGATACTACCCAACCTTCTATTTATAGAAAACCATGCTATTTTCTTCATCATCTTCTCCACAAATGGATATTCTTGGGTTTCCTGCAGGAAAGTTATCTTATCTTTTATTCAAAGTGTAATTGTTTAAAATTAGCATATTTTCAAATTCTTTTCAAAATTAGAGATGAAGAACCTAACAGATGAAGAATTGCTTCTTCAGAAGTTTATCCTGAAATACTTATGAAGACAGAGGGTTAGATTCTATCCTAAGGCTCATAATAATTAAAAGTCTCTTCAAGGACATTATCTAACACTTCATCAGATGTGCATATAAGTGGCATCATTTTCCTGGGGCATTTTGACTTTCTTAATGCATTAAAAGTTGATGATAGGCAGTTGCACTACAGAGAAGAGACTTTTCTGAGGAAGCCTTCATGGGCTACTTATTTCTGAGTGTGAAAAAAAATCACAATACTCATGGAAAAGCTGAGGAACAGGGGCTGAATGATGATTCTTTTTCATTTTTGTATTGATGACAAACAGTAAAACTACCAATTGTCACTACCTAAGAAAATTTTCCACCTGTGCCTCACCACACTAGCAGCAGAAAGCTTAGTCTACTTAACAACCCGCTAACATCATGTAAATTATGTAACAAATTTTTTAAAAAAGCACCTCCCATAGTCATCCTGTCAGTAAATTATTGTTTTTATCCTGTCTCACCTAAACTCAACCCCTCAAGATACTAACTTTTAATGCATTAAGGAAATCAAAATGCCATCATGGAGAATTATGAAACCCAGAACATAAAAGATAAGACCCTTGGCATGAAATGCTCAAAAGCACCCAGGCTTTTGTTTGCTTTTTACAAGATAGAAATCCAAAAGAATTATAAATAGTACCACACAGCTTCATATCCTACACATGAAAGAACAGCTTCTAAAATATGTAGGTTGTTTACAAAGGCCTACTGGCTTGTACATCAGTCCCTGCAGAGACACCCACGTGCTTGGCAAGTGGTCATGGAGAGAAAGCACTGCATCCACACTTACTGTCATTGATTTGGATTTTATAATTCAATTCACCCTATTTGGGACGTTATACAATTTAATTAATTGATTAGTTATCTAATAAGTTAATAGTTAAAGAAGACTGACTTCAGTAACAAATTTCGAAACGTCATGTGATTAAAGTTCAGTAGGAGAAATGAACATAGAATAAATACAAGGCAAATTATAGTTTTGAAACTGTACTTTTAAGAAGAGTGCGACTTCAGGAAACAACATTCCTCAAGGTGTTCCATATCTCTATTCTCCACTTTTATTTATGCTTCCTAAATCTTTTTAATCAGGCTCCTCATACCCCAACACCTGGAAAGATGCTGTATTTATTTATTTTATGTATTTAGTACCGGGTCTACAGGGCCTCACTAGGCAGATCAGATTCATAGCGATCCTCTTGCTTTCAGACTACTAAGAGCTCAGATTACAGGTATACACCATGCCCAGTCTTGTAAGTATTTAAATTAGCCTATTCATTTTATCCCTTTCACCTATAAAATGTTGATGTTAATAAAGGACTTGGGGAGAAACTGGGAGGGTGCTGAGTCCTGCTGTACCCATAGTGACCCCTATCGGACACCCAAGCAAGTAGAGTGGTCTGCAGAACATCAAGAGAGCCTTTCTCTCCTGTAAAAGGGCCACATCCTTTCAACTTTTACCTCCCTTTCCTAAAACAAGCTCAAGGCCTCGATGCACATCTTTCTTTTCTGAGAGGCCCTAATTTTCTTTGACTGTATACTTTTAAAATTCTCCCTAATAATATGTCTTAAAAATTCTTTTTTTATGAGGGAAATCAGTGAACTTGCAACTTGAGTTGATACCCTCCTCTCTGCTTTGAAGAATGTCCTCAGGCTCTCCCGAGTGTCAGCCTTGTCTTTTCAACACTTTATAGTTGCCAAATTGCAGTCATTTCACACTGGTGTCTTCTCAAACCTATAAATAAATGTACACTGTAAATTTTCAAATGTCTATTTTTATTTGTACATATTTGCACTATATAAAGATTACATCTTTCATAGGGAGTTTGTGCATGGACATAGCATTTAAATATATTTTCATCTCCTTCCCATCAATTCTCCTCCATCTGTTGGACTCCTCCTTTGCAAGAAATTTGGGTTTACTCATTATGAATATTTTGCATTTATCATATCAAAAATACTGTGAGACATTAAAGTTTGTGTACCTGATTCATTTTAACTAATATTTTGTATCAAAGAACAGCATATTTTAATAGTCAGAACTTTACACTATTTCAGAGCATAGAAAATGAAAATCTTCCTAGTAATGCTACATGCATTTCTCCTAAAAACAGTAGGGAAATATTTACAATGATGTGTCTATTTATACACTGTCCTTCAATTTATTTGAATAATCTTAACTTTCTTAAAATTTAGATCAATATGTATGAATTGAGGTTCTGTTAGTACTTTTTAGTGTAAGAACATCTTATTTAGGGCAACATTACATGTGGCATTACTGCAAAGACTGAAATTGTTTTTCTAAATTTCAGAAGGATGGAGGTGGTGTGACTTGTAAAATTTATCTTTCAAATCTTCTTCATTGCTCAGAACTTTGGACCTGGAGAACCACAGGGTTATGGTAGCTACATGGCTGTTTTATGTTTATAGCACTTCTCCAAGTGATAGCTAAAACCAGTTGCATCAGTGGAAACTGGGTTACTATTTCTATGCTTTGGAAGATTTGGACAGTGTATTCTCTAGAACAAAACCTATAGGGACAATAGATCAGTGCTACTTTGAGCTATAGTATCATCCAGTACAAGTATTGAGAAATATTTAGCCATAAAAATTGATCATTAGTAAAGGTTTAGGTTATAAAAATATAGCTGAAATTTATAACATAAATGATTAAAACCAAAAATTCCCTACAAAATTCAAAGACCCTCAAAAAGTAAGCATTCACCTATGAGGAAAAAGCATTTCTACAATCATTAGATAATATATCATAGGCACGAAAATTCTAGGGCTATTTCCCTTCTCTATATTTTATCATCAGATTTATGATTTTCAAGAAAAAAGTATTAAGGTTTGAAGAGGACATTAAATTTGGTTGTCCAATCTTGACGGGATAATCCAGGTTGTTATACAGTGACATAGATCCAATTCACATTTGAAATTGCCTTTGCTCATAATTTGTTCAGACAGTTGTATGACTGAACATTTTCAGGTATCTAATACCCAATTAAATTAGAAATGATTGAGCAAATAGACTTATTCCAGAAATTGATGACAGTCATGTTTCATAAAATAATCATTTAGGTCTTGGGTTGAACAAAGATGTATTTATACAACTTCCTTTGAATTACATTCCATTCAAAGTAAGGAATGGATTTCTGTACTTAAATTTAAGCCATACATACAAATAAGGATCACTGTATTAGTTTCAGCCTAAAATCTAGAAATTGACATGATAGGCCAAACAAGAAAATTTAAATGCAATGGCTTAGAAGCTTATAAAAATATTGACTGCTAACATCTGTCTGTCAAATGAGCCACTGAAAAAGTAAGATCCCACAAAACTCCTTATGCAAATCTGTGAATGTTCTGTTTTCAAAGTTGGAATACATTTGTGAGTGCATAGTTAAGGATCCTTTTTTGGCCAACTTTTGATATTTCACCTCCCAAAGCATAGTTGGATTCCTATACATCATTTATTTAATAATTAAGATATTTGAGATGACTTCATTTTGATATTTTAATTTCTTTTTAATATTACATGTTTAGATATGTGACTCTTTTATTATGGTCTATTGTTAAGTGTTTAGTCCATTGATGCAGAATAGTTTGTTCTTAGAATTATTACAGCCTCACAATATCTTAACAGATAACAGATCAATCTAGATGTTGTTTTTAAGGTTGTTTGATGTTACAATTTTTCAGAAAGTACTCTACTCTGAATTAAATGCATTTCTACTGTAATTGTAATATAGTATACAAATATTCTTTGTATTTTAAATTTTTAATTAAATGTTTCTTTCCACTAATTAGGATTGTATTTCCCTTTAAGTTAGTTTTATTGAGGTATTATTTACATAATACAAATATCTCCATTTTTGAGTGTATGGAAAAATGAGATTGAGCAAATAAACATAGGCATTTAATATGAGCACTAGCAAGATATGGAATATTTGCTACACAAATTTAGATAATCCTCTGTCTTTGAAATAAATCTAGCAATGCTCTGAGCTTTGTTTCCTTGTACTTTTGCTAGAAAAGAGTATAATTAGAGTCATTCAACTTATTGCCTTTATCATCTTGCCCCTTCTACTAACTATTGCACTTTCTGTATTTGTTACATATTTGGGTGGGAGTGTGTTGGCAGGCTTCCTTTTGGTTGCAGAATATTATTACGTGATGGGGATATACTATTCTTTGCTTATCTTTTCAAGGATGTACTCAATGTGCTTCTTATGCTTCATATTTTAAGGTTATTACTGGGATTTTTCATTTATGTATTTGGTACGGTGTGTCACTATGCAGCTTAGACTCATGGTGACCCTCCTTTCTCAAGTCCCCCAACGCTGAGACTACAGGCAGGCGAGATACAAAGGGGTGGGGCTGGTGCTGCGCGCAGTGCTAGGGGTCAAACCAGAGTCCTTGTGCTTGCCTGGCAGGTGCTTAGACACTGATCTACCTCCCCTTCCTTAGAATGTCTTCTTAAACATATATTGCACTGCTGTTTCTTAAGTTTATTATTATTTCAGACAATGCACCCTATTCAACTAAACATGTGTATCTCTTCTTTTGGTCAATCTCAGTTTGATGTTTTCATGGTATTAAGAATTGACTATGTTCCATAACTTTCATGAAAATTGACAGAAATATGCAAAGTGTAATTTAAACCAAGTGATTACTATTTGATTTAAACACACTTAAGACTACCAAAATCATTTTACATATTTTTCAGTACTAAGAAAATTGATATATGAATTAATGTGAAATATTTTACTGTCTCTTTAACAGTTCATAGCTTACAATTGAATATATATTTTAATTAATTATCAAAAAATTTGTCAGTAAGATAATTAATACCTTTTTTTTTGACATCAGCATCAGGAGTCAAACTTAGGACCTTGCACTTACCACGCTGGAGTTTGTGTGGCTGAGTTATATTCCTAGCCCCAATAAGAGTATATAATATTTTATATTTTAAATATCAATCAATTACTATTTTTATTTGTTTACTTCAACTCAGTACATTGGAATGATGGCCAATTAGTCTTGCTAATTTAACTGAAGAACAAACAGAAATCCTGAAGCAAAATATATACACATTCATAATCATCCTGTTAATGTTTCCTTGTTTTACTTTTTTAATTTACTTTATTTATTTATTTATCTTTTGGTGAAACCAGGGATTGAACTTAGGTCTTGTACTTCCCAGGGAAGCCCTTATTCCAATGAGTCATCGCCCCAGCCTCAGGTTCCTGGTTTTAAAAGGCCACATTTGCTTTTGAGCAATGCGCTATTAAGATAAATTTGCATATTGGCACAGAATTTTGACATCATTTATTCTGACCATATAATAGCAGAAAATATAGCGACATTTAAATTTTACATTAATAAAGGGTGTTAATGGCTTAAGATATTGACAGTTAATCTGAAATTTAAAGGTGCATTTTCATAATCTATTAAAATAGTATGAAGATATCATAAATGTGTCAATTCTATTAAATATGTTCTCATTCATGGTATATTAGTCTCAAAATATAATTACTATTATTAAATTATATATTTTAATTTCCCTAAATTTCTATTTTACTTCTGATTAGTTCTTGATTGTGAAGGCTAAGTGTGAGCCCTGAATACTGTCATAGTAATATTTTTACACACAATGATAGTTTTATTTGTGGCATCTTCATACACATATATTATTTCAGACAATAATATTTTATTTGATCCTGTCCATTTTCATTCCTCTCCTAACTTCACTCCATCTCTGCCTAGTACCCTGCCTCTTAACCTAACAGAGTCCTCTAATTTCATTTTTTTCAGACATCACATGTGAGAGAAGACTTATGATGATGATCTTTGCACATTTCTTATTTTACTTAGTAGTATGTTTTTTCTTTTAAGTCACATAATTTGTTTTACTTTTTGGTTGTGTAATATGCCATTATGTATACTTAGGAAAATCACCTTTATAAATTAACCCACTAATAAGTACCTAGACTCCACTCTATAACTTAGCTGTCATGAATTATGTCATGGTAAGTATGATTATAAAGGTAACATTCTCCTCTAGCTAAGGGAGTTGATTTTGTTCTTTATGGTGGAATAATAGCTTCATTGTGCGTAAGCTGTCTGTCCTTTATTCATTCGTTCATTCACAGATGAGCATGTAGGCTGAATTCATAACTTCTCTATTCTGAATGGTGGTATGATAAATACGCAGATATTTTTATAGTGCACTGCATTTAATTCTTATATGTACAACTAGATTTTATGGTAGTTCTATTTTAGCTGATTTGAGCACCTTCCTACTGGTTTCCATATTGGCTGGACTAACTTAAAGCTGATACACAACATAAAAGGGTTCCTTTTACTCCACGTATTCACTGACATTCTTTTTATTTCACTTTTTAAATTAATTAATCATTTATTTATTTACTTAGTACAAGATCTTGCTATACAGTTCAGACTTATAGTGACTTTCCTGTCTCAGCCTTCCCAGTGCTGGGATTATAGGCACGTTCCACCACACTCTCTTTGAGGGCCAGCACAGCAAATGCTAGTAGTAATCGAACCTGGTCCTTGGGTTTGTAGGCCAGCACTTAGATCACCAAGTTGTCTCCCCAACCCCTCACTGGCACTCTTGACAACAGTCATTTTGAATGAGGTATCATGAAATCCAATTGTGGTTTTGATTTGTATTCGATGTCGAGAGATATTAGCATCAACCCGGTGCAGTGGTGCACTCTGGGGAACTAAAGTAACATCATATGCTCCTGATCAGAGTGGCCAAGTGCTGGGCATGGCAGCACATGCCTGTGATCCCAGAACTCAGGGGGCTGAGGCAGGAGGATTGCTGAGGGTTCCAGACCAGCCTGGACTACAAAGTGAGCTCTAGGCCAGCCTGAACAGCATAGCAAGACCCTCTGTTAAAAAGACTAAGTAGTAGCCGGGCGTGGTGGCGCAGGCCTGTAATCCCAGCACTCGGGAGGCTGAGGCAGGAGGATTGTTGTGAGTTCGAGACCAGCCTGAGCTACAAAGTGAGCTTAAGGCCAACCTGAACTGCACAGTGAGACCCTGTCTCAAGAAGACCAAAAAAAAAAAAAAAAAAAAAAAAAAAAAAAAAAAAAAAAAAAAAAAAAAAAAAAAAAAAAAAAAAAAAAAAAAAAAAAAAAAAAAAAAAAAAAAAAAACACTAAGTAGATAAATACATAAATGAGATCAGCCTGGACAGCTCAGTATTTTAGTGAGAATCTTCCACAAAATGAAAAGAACTTTTAACAAATAAGAGAAAGTGATATAGCTTACTGTGAAAGCCCCTGTGTTCAGTGCATCAAAAAATATTGAGTGTTTTCTTGTATTTATTAAGTATTTTAAGCAGTGGTTATTAATTTTGTTATTTCAATTATTGAATTACTTGCTCTTTCTGTGTTTTTTGAGTTCTGTATCCTGGATTTTACTGCTCACTCTGTAGAGCAACTGGATAAATATTTTCTCTCACTCTCTCAGTTGTTTCTCCATTCAGCTAATTATTTGTTGTGCTTCAGAACCTTTTTAATTAACATGATTCACTTGGTCTATTCTTGGTATTATTCCCTGAACTACTAGAATTCTATACCAGAAGTAATTGCCTATATCTGTGTTTTGAATCAATTGATTCAACCTACAGAACCTATTGATTTCATTGGTAGTCTCAAAGATTTGGGGCATATAGACACTTTTATTCATCCAAAATTGAGTATTGTCCAGCATAAATGCACATAATTTCAATATTTTACACAGAATTATCAAGTTTTTCTGTTCAATTCTTGAAGATGTTATTCTCCAATGTATTTTTGTATCTTTACTAAGACATATGGCTATAGCTAAAAGCTGCAACTATGCACATTCATATATAGGTCCTCATTTCTTCTAAATTGGCCTATGTATCTACTTTGTGATGCATATAATAATAATTTAAAGTGCCTGCTTAGGAAGCACAGAGACCAGGGTTCAGTCTCCAACCCCACAAGCCATGCTACCCCCCCATCAGGGTGTTCTGAGCCACCCTGGTGCTTGGGAGGCTTAAAACTGGAAAATGAAAGCAGTAACTCAATTTACAATAGCTTCAAAACTAATAAAATGCCCAGGAATAAACCTAACAAGGGAGATGATAAGCCTGCACAATTATTATGAAAATCTGAAGAAAGAAATTGAAGAAGCTACTGGAAGATGAAAAGATCTCCGATGGACAAAGATTGGAAGAATTAATATAGAATCAAGGGTCATGCTAACAAATGCAGCTTACACTCTCCATGGATTTCCCATCAAGAAATCCATGTCATTCTTCACAATCCACAAAAAAAGCCTAAAATTCATATGAAATTATGATACCTTATCCATCACTTTCCTTTTAATGAGATAAAATATATACCCAACTTATGAAGCATAGGTTTCAGAGAGTACAGTCCTGGCCTTCCTGAATCTTAAGGCAGATTTGGCATGGCAAAGAGGCACAGTACAAGAGAGATACATAGTCTGTGGTAACCAGGCAGGAACCAGATTGAAAGGAGTAACTTGGAAGAATAATAAAATTTTCAGTTTGTCTCCCAGTTTCTTATTCCAGCCAGCCCTCCCTCCTAAATTTCAGCTATGAACTCTTCAGAAGAATAATCAACTCCTGAGAGGAGTACTCAGCACAAGCCAGTCATCCTCCAAAATCCCACCTCCAAGTACATGAGATTTTGTGGGAACATTTTGTATATAATCCAATACAATCATGAATAAAAAGAGTAATCCTGGAGCCAGCACAATCCCAGTTTCAGAATACACTATGGAGCCATTAAAAAAATGATAGGCTCTAATTATTGATGCTCAAGAATGTTACATAAAATGATAATGAAAATGTTTGCTCAGTTTAGTCTTCAGTTTATATTCCATTCTTTGGTCTTGTTTTTTAACTTTTTATCTTGAAGCAATTACAACGAGGATAAAAATGAATACCAGGAAAAGACTAGTTACACAAACTAGTTACACAAAGTGAACTTTCTTCTTTAAGAAATATAAAAATGGGATAAAAGAAGCACAGAATCCCTTATGACTCTTTCAGAAAGGATGAAGGAAGCTCTCCTTATGGATGGAGTCCTAACTGTATGTGGCTCTCTTATACCACTGATGAGGATCTAAGAAAATCAGTGTATACTGAAACCCCCATGGAGCTCAACAGTCTATCCCAACTAGCAATGTGGATGGGAAATATAGACAAAGAGAAAGTTCTATAATTGAGGAGCTCTGGGATGGCTAATATTCCTTGTGGAACAAAGGGACATGAGTCCAAAAACTAATTGCTTTTATTGATATCAATCAAGAAGGGTGTCATG
The DNA here is from genome assembly GCA_004027165.1 of Ctenomys sociabilis. NCBI lineage: Eukaryota > Metazoa > Chordata > Mammalia > Rodentia > Ctenomyidae > Ctenomys > Ctenomys sociabilis. The sequence goes on along the minus strand of PVKA01018440.1, from coordinate 29,710 downwards.
CAGAGTAATAGGAAAAAGAAACTCTAGGCACTACCTGTAAGAAGAGATAGGGCAATTTTGTACCAGGCACAAAGGCTCTCCAATTAGAGAGGGATAGCTTGATTTACATAATGCGGGCAGCTTCACTGCCAGTAAAGTATACTGGTTTTCTGAGTCCCGTGGCCTCAGCTGGAATGTTATCTCATGTCTTAGCCCTGGAATCTCTAACTCATGCTTGAGTCTCCATTCCAAACACTGGGGGCAGGGAGTTCTCACCTAGACCCAATCACGTTCTTTTAGTTAATAAAAGGAATATTAGTTTCAAAATATCCATGTCTTCATATCACTGAGTCAGGTTTAAAAAGAATTCAGGAAAGATTGAGGGAAGGGGCTTTGCTTCTCTAGTGGGTATCCCACAAGTGCACCCAAGGTCATCCACCTAATGACAAAAATTAATCATTAAGCAAAGTTTTCAAAGACATCTTGCTTCCAAGGGAGAGAGGAAAAACACCAAGAGTTCCCAGAAGACCCTTTCTCTTCTTCAGGATATTACATTTCCTATGTGATATGACAACAAGGTTTCAGTGTTTCAGCCAATACCTTTCCACCTGTATGAGAATGATGTGTTTTATCTGACTTGACAGTTGTTGTAAAGGGTCCAATAGGGACAGTAGGAAAGAACTGGGTCAATCCAAGATAGCCTGAAAAAAATGTCCAACAAATACATTCTTTGGAAACTGGAAAGACAGTGTAGTGTTCTTTTACATTCTTCACTCAAATTGTATATGTATACATATATGTGTATACGTACTACTGTATCAAGGAATTCCTTAGTGGCATCTTTAAAAACTATACCGAATCATCCTACTATCTTAATCCTTAGCAATCATTAATATATTCTTGATCTCTACACTTTTTATTAGGAGAGCATAATCTAAGTAGTCACTGGTAACTTGAAGATTTTGTTTTTTTTTTTATTCAGTTTATTACTTCAGAGAATTTCTCCAGCCAATGTTTCAAGTAAACTATCTCTTCTACAGGAAAACTTGGATTCTAAACAAAAAGGAAGTTTTAATCAGATATACTTCAACAAATCCTGGGTGGTCCCTGAATTGAATGCTACAGCATTTTTTAATTCTATGAGTTGCCTTAGAAATTATTATGCATGTGAAATTATTCATTTATTTTAATAAATTAATTATTTTTTTTTGCAGAACAGAGGATGGAACTCAAGCCCTTGTGCTTGCCAGAGAAGTGCATATTCCACTGAGCCATCTCCTCGGCCCCCTGAAGAAGATAATATCTTTATCTTCTGATCGTACAACCACAATCTTAAGCTCACATCTATACCTGTACAAGATGCCTTGCTCCTTTAAAGTTCTTTCTTTGTGGGAAAATCAAATCTGTGCTAAAAAAAAAAAAAGCTACTTTTAAAAAGCTATGCTTTATGGGGCCAAATACAGTCCACCTGGGATCAAGTGAATATGTATGACCAGGAGGTATGTCAGCCTGTATTTAATTTTAATATTGGTTGTCAGTTAACATATTCCTTGCTCTTGTGAAAACTGGTGCAGAAATTCTATTTTTAAAAAAATCTTGTGTTTTGTGCTGTTGTTATGCATTTTATTCTTAAAAAATAATAACTGTGCAAGAAGCTATCATTAGTTACAATATTTTTAAGTTAAATTCCATGACTCCTGAAAGAAACAGCACTGTAGTTCTTTAGATGTCTTAAATTTTAGATGCATGTGTCTTAAGAGATATTTAAGTGTCATAGACTTTTGCCTTTGAAAGTTCCTCAAAAAGCATATACATTTTCTGGAAAAGGCAGGGAGATTAATTTCATTTTGTGTGGGAAGCAGCACTTGAAGAACTTACGAGCTTACACAGATAACTATGGCAATAACCTGAGGTCTTCAGCCAACACTCAGTAGATAACTGATTCTTCTTAACAGCTACACACGTGATCTTTGAAGAAACACTTCCAGGCTCTAGCTGACTACTTGATTACAACTTCATGAAGAGATATTTGGACCAGAATCATCCATGTATGAATCCTAGATACATAAGCCACAGGAGTTCTCTTATAATAAACAAGTATAGTGATAACTTCTAAGTTTGGAAGTTATGTAATCAATACTGTCTAGTAACTAAACTATGGTTAATATTGATTTTCATACCAAATGTGGGAAAAGGCACTGGGGAGGATATTAAAGCCCTGCAAATGTTCTAAAGAAAGTCTAAAGACAACCTTAACTCTTAACAGGTTATTCAAAGAGTTTTAGACAAGTAATTAAGAGTTGAACATAACATGAGAAAATTATTTTTAAATACTCTGGGAAAGGATTTACATTTTAATGATACAGAGCATGAAGAACCCCACTGTCTACAGTAATATATAAGGTAGAAAATGTGTCTAAAGACTAGGTTATGCAGCTAAGATGACTTTGAGCCACTGTGCTGTATGCCATTTTTCTTCTTCCTGCTGTAGTAAGGTTTAAAAAGTCAATAAGAAGCAAAAGTTAAGCTCCTAAGGTATACAAATGGGGACCTACTGGTGTTAACTACTTGAAGTCTCACCACGTGGCATGTAGGGCTGAAATTTGAAAGTGAGTTCCAATCAAAGATCATGTGCATATGTAGGACAGTCTCAGGAAACCATGACATGAGACCACAGCCGAATGTGTGACTAAAATGCCACAAGCACTCAGATTTGTTAACGATGTTGTCTCCAAGTACTTTTTCACACAAAAGCCTCTTTAAAAGAGGCCTAAAAGATTTTATCAGCAATTAAAACTGAAACTAGAATTGTAGTACTGTTTTCAATGGGCAATGGGAAAACATTGAAGGACACTTTTATTGACTTTAGAATATTGAAGTCTCAAAAATACTCATTATTGTTTAATTTCAGCAAAATATGTAGTATAACGGTACTTGCTTGTAAGTGAGCACAAAACCTCAAGAAACTGATCAGTTCTTGTAGAGTTTTACTCACATGCTAAACATCCATTGGGCTTGTTTTTATAGTCTCTAACTTTTCTCCTTTCTTTCCACTCCCATCTCTAATCCATTCATAGTTTTGTCATTTTATGTTTTAAACACTTTACCCAAGGCTGAGCATGCATCTCAGTGGTAGAGTACTGCTTGGCATGCAAAAGCTCTAGGTTCAAATGACTATGCTTATATTTTGCTAGCTGAGAAATGGTATAAGTTTTAATTCTAGATAATTAAAAAAACTATAAGAAAGGACACTACTTGCCTCAAAAGTCAACATGGTTGCGCAGTTTTAATGATAGTGACAATAAAAGTGACCATACTAACATAGAATTATAATAAAATATGAGTCACAACAGCTATAATCAAAGTATTATGTACAATCACATAATTATACTAAGACATAATGATTATAGTAGACAAATTCATACAAATAAATAATAATAGACTTATAATAATGTATAATATTCCTAAAAGACATTGCAGTAGTAACATAAATGCTGATGATAATTTCATTTGAAATATTAAAGAATTGCTAAATTGGAGACAATATGGGAAGAGATAGTACACAAATGGAGCTGAAGGATACAATTTTCAGTTATCATACCAAAAAAAAATACACTATGACAAAAACACCAGGATTTAGGGTGTGAATACATAATGCTGCACATAAATAGTGGGTGTAAATTAAAAATCAAAACCTTTTCTACTAGAATTAGCTAAAAATTACAGTTGGCATAAAATATATTTTTATTTTTTAAGTTTTTATTTGATAATTTATCTGCTTAATTGTTAACCTACAAAAATTAGATTGAAGAATGAAACATCTTTTTGTCATAAGCCAATTATTTAACTAAAGTGATACAAAAAGTAATGTAACTGATAAAATTAAGAAAGAATATTTAAAATGTTTGAAAAGATTCATCATAGGACATTTTAAAAAACATTTATGAAAAATAAAAATCGTTTTTGTTCTCTTTTTGACAAACTTTATATGCTCATATATGGTTGAAGGAATAATTTAAAAACAACAATATGCGATGCAACAACCATTGTTGAATTTCTACAAGTAAATACAATTCTTAAACTGTAAATAACACAGAATACAAAATACAAAGACAGAAATAGAATGATTGTGTATACTGTAAAATCTTAAAATTATTTTAATTTTTAAATATTGAGGTTTAAATTTACAGTTCTTGGGCATGAGGCCCATATTCCTGTATAAATCTTCCAAAACAGTAAGCAGTATTTTTGATTATCCATGTGTAGTACCATCTTCTACATGGTCTTTGGCCATAGAATTTGTCAGCTGACACAAGCTGTTCAGGCCTAAAGTAGTTGCACTAAGCTAAGCACGCACATCAAGATCCATGGTCATAACTGACACTGCCTGTCGGTGCTGAGCATGCAGAACTTGCTCAGTCTCCTTGGACAAGTAAAAGAGGCTGGATCACATTTCTGAATTGCAAATATCAGAGCAAGGGCCCCCAGGGTTTTCTTAGTACCTTTGAAAATTAAGCAAACTTATGTTTGCAGAACACCAGGTCTTTGTTTCATGAAAATTTTATTGGTACTATGTTAAAACAAGAAAAGAAGTTTGGAAAATTCTTTTCAATATTACATATGCTACATAAACTATAAAATTCCTTTTTGTGCTAATTTATTGAATGTCCAATAGGCATGAAAAAGTGTAATGATCTTGTGAAATGTTCATGAACTAAGTAGCAATATCTCATGATAATGCTGGAGTAAGCATAATATAAAACTATCATAGTGCCACAGCAAAAATCTATTGACTGGAAAGATGATACAGCAGATATTTCTCATTGTCTTGAAAACCAAGAGGTTTCAAAATGTCACATAACTTTTCCTTGTGGATTTCTCTTTCTCTCTCACTGGGTTGCAGATACCTATCATCTCAGTGTCTTCAAGGAGTCTTTCTTAGTGTACATACAGAATGACAACAACCAACAAAAACCTTTCTTCACATATTGTTGTATGGCAATCAGTTCTACTGGACTAATGGATGCATGTGAGGCTATGGATCAAGCTTTGAGCTTGATAATGGAAAGAAGACTTAATCAAGTAGCAACTACACACTCCCATAGTAGAAATGAGTTAGATTTTGAACAAATGAAAAGACAAAACCAATAGAACTTTGATCAACCTATCTGGAAAGAAAGTTAGGAGCGTTACTGTTGGGAAAGGTGCCAGGCCCTATGAACTCTTCGTTTACAGTATATGGATTACTGGTATTCAATACAGTTCCAAGAAGAAGAAATGGGAAGCCTTTAAATGTAAGATATACTGGGAGAGTAGCTTGCATAAGTTACCGTATTTCTGTATCAGCATTCTTAAATGTGGGAAGATAGACAGGTAACAAAGATTTTAAATGTCAGGGCCAGCCAGATACCTCAGCAGAATAAAGGGCCTGCTGAAGCAGAGCAGAGGAACCTGGACTCAATCCCTGGCACCACATGCCATACTGGCTCCACCCCCAGGCATGCTGAGCGTGCAATTGAGACTGGGTGTGGTGGTATGCACCTGCAATCCAGGGCTTGGGAAGCTGAAATCAGGAGATCTCTATGCAACTGATCAACGTGGTGACAGCCTGTAGACCCTGTACTAAATACATTAACAATGTTTTAAAACTAAGTTTTAAATGGAGAGAGATCAGTGATGATTATAAGCAAATTTAAGAAAAAAAAACTTATTTATTTATTTAGTGGTACCAGGGATTGAATTCATGACCCTGTGCTTAACAGGTAGGTGTTTATTCTATTGAGCTATGTCCCTGGTTCATCCCATTTTTCTTTCGTTCAAACAGTATAACAAAAGAAATAACTAACTTAAAAACAGGTATTTGAAAGTTTGTTTTCTTAATCATCTCTTCTGTGTTTAGGCCTTATTATTTAGACAGTGAGATTTGCGCCATCTAATATTTTAGAGGTGTATATAACATAAGATTAAGATACATATGAGAGTACTGAACAAAACAGTAAAATATGTCTTACTGAAAATTAAGCATTATTTGAAGTTATGTAAATATTTTCATTTTTACATAATGAAATAATGCGAATGTCATGTGGCTTAACTGCAAACAGTCCTGAGGGTAAACACTAAATTAAATGACTTCAAAATTTGGAAAACATCGGATAAATTTAAACTTCCAGTGTATCTAAATATTTAATTTTTTTTCAAGCTATGACCGTTTAATTCAGATCACAAAAGCTGAGATACACACCTCACATACAACCCTCTTATATTATTTAACTGCAAATAAAGTTTCTTTTCATGGCTTCAGTGCAATTAAGTTGGAATCATCTAAAGAAACTTCTAATGCCAATCTTAAAGTATTATAAATAGACTATCTTGAGAATAAACTTAAACATTACTTTTTCTTTGGATTAATGATAAACGATGAGTTAGAATATTTTCAGCAGATTTCCTAGCCCTGGACTCCTAAATTAAGTTTGCACTGATTTTAAATACTTGTGATATTTTTGGGAATGAGAAATGTGTTACTGAGCACCCACTCTTTAATGTAAAGACTTGTGGTTATTTTTGAAATGGTTCAGTGTCACTAACATGGAAGTCTTAGCAGACACCTAGTAAAAGACCAATTTGTAAAACTGGTCCATTTAAATGTTTTTACAATTAATAAATAGTTTCATTGATGAAAGTAGTCATAAGGGTTGTTCAGCAGTATCTAAGTCACAGTTCTCTTGATTGGTCTGTAGTCTACAATAAGTGTAAGAAGTTACTGTATGAAACATCTGTCAAACTAGTAAGACTGCACTGATGCATCCATCATTTTCAGGATTGTTGGTCACCTGGGCATATATACGCCAAATGATCTTGCTTCCTTGGGTCAAAGGGCCCAGCTTGCTCACATTCACCTCAATCACTGTTCCTTTGGTAATAACACTCAAAGCTGTGTACAGTGGTAATGAAGGATTCTTTTTCAAAACCAAGAATTGATAGGTAAAATGTGGCTCTCAGTTCAGGATGTGTTACATGGGCCTTCGTAAGGCATAAGCTTATTGGGCTAATGAATCTTTCATATTTAGGTGGTTTTCTAGTAAAGCTATCTCCAACAAAGCAGACTTCAGTAACCATTCTCTTCAACGCCTTCTTTTTTTCTCTTTCCAGATGGAATAATTTTTAATACTTCCATTTCTCCTTAAGTAGAACTTTGGGTAAAGGAACTGCCCATTTTTCCACCTTTTCTTTTCATTCCTCCTTAATCATTGTGGAAAGCACCTTTGCATGAGACTGTCCTCTGTCCAGCACGTAGGCAGGTACTGCTTTGTGGAGTCTTTTCATCATTCTTTGTTTAGTGTTATTCCTCTTATACATTTTTTTTCTCAATTTTTGTTTTATTGAAGTACAAATATCAATGAGACAGTTTTAAGATACCTTGACAATATGGATTTATAAATTAATACATTGCAAACTGTTTTTATAATGTTTTAGTATCATAGAAGGTGCATACATGATATTATAATTACACACATTATTATAGCATATGACTCTTATCAGTAAAGAAAGTGTAGCTGCTTTCGTATCTTGTTTTTTATACCTGAATTACATCAAAGATTCAATAATTAATACTTTCTACCTCGTTATTTTCCTAGTAGTTGTCCATAGTATGAGAAGCTGACATAATATCCTGTCCAACCAGCATTAGTGCAAATCTTGCCTATCATAGGATTATGTAGAAGCACAGCATTATCTATCCCCACAGTACTATCTATACACACACATCATGATTCTTCCTTTCTATACGCCCTCCTTTGACTACACCTGTCAGAGATAGGCACTCCATTGTATTCAATGGAATTATGTGCCTCAACTCAACAATGCAATCCAACACAGTCCAGCATTCCACTACAGTAGTGAGTTATCCGAAGAAGTTGTCAACCACAGCCATTTAAAGCTCAGCTTAATATTATGGCCCCGTGATGTATGCATCATTTTTATACTTTTCTGCTGGATGGTTAATACCTAGATAGAGCAAGCCCTATATACCAACACATGTACTTTGTGTTTCTTATGAGGTCAGTGAAGTCCCCTCAGGGTTTATCTTGTAGTCCTGTACATTATTCTGTAGATCCTTTGTCTGTGTCATCCATGTGGATGAGTCACAGCCAATGCTTGACCAGTTTGCTCTCCGTGAGAGCATACATCTGTTTTTTATTTTTTAAATTATTTTTTATTTATTGAAGTACAATTATCAATCAGACAGTTTTAAGACACCTTAACAAGACAGATTTGATGAAATAATACATTGCAAACAGTTTTCATAATGTTTTGGAATCGTACAAGGTGCATACATATTATACTTACAGAAATTATTATAGCAGCTGTCTCTTATCAATAAATAAAGAATGAAGCTGTGTACTTATTTTTTATACCTGAATTATATCAAAAATTCAATAATTATCTTCCTACTAGATGACCATAGTACTAGAAGCCAACATAATATCCTATCCAACAACCATTAGTGCAAATCGTGCTTCTCATAGGATTATGTAGACACACAGCGTTATCTATCCCAACTGTACTGCCTGTGCACACACATAATGATTTTTCTTTCTATACTCCTTCCTTTGTCTACACCTGTCAAAAGTGGGGCTCCATTGTCATTCAACTAACTTAGGTGCTTGAACTCGACAACACAATGCAATAGTCCAGCATTTCACAACAATAATGAGTTATTCAAAGAAGATGTCGACCATAGCCATTTACAGCTCTGCTTAATATTATGGCCCCGCGATGTATACTTCATTTTAATACTTTTCTGCTGGATAGGTAAAACCTAGGCAGAGCAAGACTTATATACCAACACATGAACTTTATATTTCTTATGTGTTCAGTGAAGTCCTCTCAGGGTTTATCTTGTAGTCCTGTACATTATTCTGTAGTTCCTCTGTCTGTGTCTTACATGTGGATGAGTCACGGCCAATGCTTGACCAGTTTGCTCTCCATGAAAGCATGAGAGCTTTCTCTCCATGTGACTTTCCTCAGGCACACTATAGAATGTCAATCTCTTTCATCTGTAGGTCCATAATCGCCTTGTTCAGAAAATTTGGAGCTCAACTGAGTTTCATGACATTGCAGTACAGGTTCTCCTATGCCCTGAGTCTTCTATGACCTTGAAAGGCTAGGGAGGAAATGTTGACTGGCCTGTGGCTCTTCTATATCTCCAGCACTAACTTGTAAACTTAGGTTGTTAACCATCCAGAAGAAAATCTGATTAGTATCCTGCAGCATATACCATTAACTTTGCCTTATCTGACTCAATTGATTTTAGTTGTTGTACGTTTCCTTTTGTATTTCTGCTATTCACTTGTTATACTAGGAAGACTATATGACATTTATACATGTGTGTCTGGTTTATTTCACTTATGAGCATATGTTCAAGTGGTATCCACTTCAGTATAAATGCTTCAAGCTTATCATTCATAATAGCTGAGTAATACTCCATTATATAGAAATACCACATCTTTTTCAATCATTCCTTATGTGATGGACATTTTGGTTGTTTCCAAGATTTTGTTATCACACACTGCGCTGCTATAAACATAGGTACACATATATCACTATGATACAATGTTTCCAGATCCTTTGGGAAAATTCCCATTAGGGGGATAGCCAACTTGAATGGGATTTCTAGTCCTATTCTGTTGAGGAGTCTCCACACTGACCTCCACAGTAGTTATAACAGTCTACATTCACACCAGCAGTGGAGAAGGGTTCCCTTTTCCCCACAACCTCTCCAACATTTGTTGTTGGTTGATTTCCTTATGATAGCCATTCTTTCTGGAGTGAAATGGTATCTCAGTGTTTTTTTTATTTGCATTTCACAAATGGCAAGCAATGTGGAACATTTTTTTCATATATTTATTCGCTTCTTTAATTTCATCCTCTGAGAAGTGTGTATTCATCTCAGATGTCCATTTCAGAATTGGGTCTTTGAATTTGAGGTCCTTGTTACATCTTAGTTCTTAATATATTCTAGACAGCAGACCTCTGTCTGATTGCCTATTAGTTAGGATTTTTTCAAAATTTATGGGTTGACTTTTCAATATGTTGACAATTTCTTTTGACATGCAGAAGCTCCTTAAGATGAGTTGATCCCAGTTGTTGATTCTTTCAAGTGTTTCCCATGCGAATATATGTTTGTTCATGAACTTTTACCTACTCCTATGTCTTCAAGAGTTCCTCCTATTTTCTCTTCCAGGAGATTGAGTGTTTCTATTTTAATGTTTAGATCCTTAATCCATTTTGACTTTAACTTAGTGCATGGTGATAGAGCTGGGGCAAGTTGTAGTTTTCAGTATGTAGAAAGCTGTTTTCCAGCACCACTTGTTAAAGAGGCTATCTTTCTTCCAGTGAGCTTGTGTTGCCCCTTTGTCGAAGATAAGATGGCTGAGTGTTTTCGTAGATCCCTCTGCATCTTCTAATCTATTGCACTGATCCTCAGGTCTACTTTGTTGTGAATACCTTGTTGATTTTATCACAGTGGCTTTGTAGTATAATTTCAAATCAGGAATTGTGATGCCTCCTGCCTTGGCTTTGTTGGCCAAGACTGCCTTTGCTATTCTAGGTGGATTGCAGTTCCAAATAAATTTTAGGAATGATTTCTCTATGGCTTGGAGGTATGTTGCTGGCAGTTTGATAGGGATTGCATTAAATCTGTACAGCAATTTTGGGAGTATGGCCATCTTCACAATGTTGGTTCTTCCTATCCAGGCACATGGAATATCTTTCCATTTTCTGAAATCCTCCATAATCTCTTTTCTTAGGGTGTTGTAATTTTCCGTGAAAAGATCTTTGACTTCCTCGGTTAAGTGAATCCCAAGGTATTTCATTTTCCGTGGTGCTATTGTGAAAGGTACTGTTTTTATAGTTTCCATTTCAGTGTGTTTGTTATCTGTATAGAGGAATGCTATTGACTTTTGAGTATTGATTTTGTATCCTGCTATGCTACTGAATTTCCCTATCAGTTCTAGTAGTTTCTTGGTGTGATTTTTGGGGTCTTCCAAGTAAAGTATCATGTCGTCTACAAATAGTGATAATTTAACTTCTTCTTTTCCTATTCTTATTCCCTTTATTTCTCCCTCTTTTCTAATGGCTGTTGCTAAGGATTCCAACACTATATTGAATAGGAGGGGTGATAGAGGACATCCTTGTCTTGTACCTGATTTAAGAGTAAAAGATTTCAGTTTTTCCCCGCTTAGGATTCTATGAGCTTTTGGGTTGTCATAGATGGCTTTCATCAAGTTAAAATAGGGTCCATCTATTCCAATTTTCTGTAGGACCTTGAACATGAATGAGTGTTGGACTTTGTCAACGGCATTCTCTGCATCAATTGAGATGATCATGTGGTTTTTAGATTTCAGTCTATTAATATAGTGTATTACATTTACAGATTTTCAAATATTGAACCATCCTTGCATCCCTGGGATAAATCCTACCTTGTCATGGTGTATGATCTTCTTGATGATTTGCTGTATTCTATTAGCCAGGATTTTGTTGAGTATTTTTGCATCTATATTCATAAGGGAGATTGGTGTGTAGTTCTCCTTTTTTGTTGGGTCTTTACCTGGTTTTGGAATGACTATTATACTTGCCTCCAGAAATGATTTTGGGAGGACATTTTCCTTTTCGACTTCATGGAAGAGTTTGGGGATTATATCTTCTATAAATTTCTTATAGAATTCAGCTGTGAATCCATCAGGCCCTAGACTGTTATTTGTCGGTAGGCTTTTTATTACATTTCGAATTTCGTTGGCTGTTATCGGCTTATTGAGAGTTGTAATATCTTCTTGATTCAGTTTTGGTAATTTGTACCTTTCGAGGAATCTGTCCATTTCTTCTCTGTCTTCTATTCTGTAAGCCTATAGATTTTCAAAGTAGCTATTGATAATCTTCTGAATTCCCACTGGGTCTGTGGTGATTTCACTCTTTTCATTCCTTATCGCTTGTACTTGAATTTTCTTTTGCCTCTTTTTGATGAGGGTGGCAAGAGGCTTATCAACTTTATTTAGTTCTTCAAAGAACCAACATTTTGATTTGTGCATTCTTTGAACTGTTTTTTTCTTCTCAATTGAGTTAATTTCTGCTCTAATCTTTATGATTTCTTCCCGTCTTTGCGCTCTGGGTTTTGTTTGCTCTTCTTTTTCTAGTTGTTGGAGGTGCAACATAAAGGTGCTAATTTGTTCCCTTTCTGTTTTCTAAATGTGTGAGTTCATAGGTACTATTTTCCCTCTAAGAGCTGCTTTCATCGTATCCCATAAATTCCGGTAAGTTGTACTTGAATTTTCATTGAATTGTAGATATTGTTGAATTTCTTGTTGAATTTCTTCTGTGACCCATTGATTGCTGAGTAGGCTATTGTTTAGTTTCCATGAATTTAGTGGGTTTTTCTGGATTCTTTTGTCATTTATTTCCAGTTTCATTGCATTGTGGTCAGATAGTATGCGTAGGATAATTTCTATTTTCTTGCATATACTTAGGCATGACCTCTGGACAAGTATGTGGTCTGTTTTGGAAAATGACCCATGTGCAGCTGAAAAAAATGTGTATTCAGCTGTGGTTGGGTGGAACACTCTGTATATGTCCACCAGGTCCATTTATTCCAAGCTCTGATTCAGTTGTGCTATTTCCTTGCTAATTTTTTGTCTGGTTGACCTATCTTTTTGAGATAAGGGTGTGTTAAGATCTCCTGTTAAGACTGTGTTTATAGACATTAAGGTTTTCATCTTCCTTAAGATTTGTCTTATGTCCTTGTGTGCTCCTGTGTTTGGTGCATAGATATTTATGAGTGTTACTTCTTGCTCTTGAATTTTTCCCCTGACCAATATATAGTGGCCTTCTTTGTGCCGTTTGATCATTCTTGGTTTGAAGTTGAGACTGTCTGAGAACAGAATTGCTACTCCTGATTTTTCTGAGGTACTGGGGCATGCAGTATCATTTTCCATCCTCTGACTTTGAGCCTATGAATGTCTTTTTGTGTTAAGTGTGTTTCTTGTAGACAGCATATTGTTGGATTTTGTTTCATACTCCACTGTGACAGTCTATTTCTCTTAATTGGCGAATTGAGTACGTTTACATTGATGGTTATAATTGAAATGTGCTGACTTATGTTTGTCATGATATTTAGGTGGTATTGTTTACTCTTTTGTAACCTGTGTTTAATTGACTGTCCTGTTTAGTGGGTTCCTTCCATTCACATTCATGGAGTTCTGGTCGTTGTGGGCTCTCTGTAGAACATCTTTCAGCACCCTGTGGAGGGATGGCTTTGTCATCATGAAATTCTTTATTTGTTCTTTGTCGTGGAAGTATTTCACTTCTCCATCAAACTTGAAAGAGAGTTTTTCAGGGTATAGTAGTCTGGGCTGGAATTTGTTTTCGTGTAGGACTTGAAGAACTCTGCTCCATGGTCTCCTTGCCTTCATTGTTTGTGTAGAGAAGTCGGCTGTAATTCGGATGGGTTTTCCTTTGAATATGAGCTCCTTATTCGCTCTAGCAGCTTTCAGTATATTATTTTTGTGTTGGATTTCTGCGATCTTAACTATTATATGTCTTGGTGTGTTTCTACTTGGGTTGAAGTTATTTGGTGTTCTGTATACTTCGGTGACCTGAATGTTGGATTGTTTCCTTTTATTTGGGAGGTTTTCTGCTATTATTTCTTCCCAAATCCTTTTTATGTCATTTGTATTGACTCCTTCATTCTCGTTGATACCAATTATTCTCACATTGTTCATTCTGGCGTCATCCTGCAGGTGATGGATTATTTTTTCCTGCATTCTTGTTGTTTTTAAGATATCCTTTCTCACCTTTTCACTAGCTGCTCTGGCATCTTCAAGATGGGAAACTCTGTCTTCGCTTTCACTCAGACGGTTTTGTAGACTTGTGATTGCTATTTTTAGTTCTTCTATATCTCTTTGACTGTGTTTCATGTGTTCTGTTTCTTTTCTATATTGCTTATTCAAGGAATCCATCATACTTCTGATCTCCTCAGTGTTTTTATCCATGTCTTCTTTAAAGGTAGTTATTAATTCTTTTTCTGCAGTGTTTCTTCCAAGTTGGATTTCCTCGGTATATTTCTGAATTTGTTTCGGTATTTCAGATTGTATGACTTCAAAAAGTTCTTTTTTGATTTCAGAACTTATTTCTGCTTTGAGTTCCTCATGATCTTTCTGTTGTTGTTTCTTTGCTTCAGATGCTGTTAATTCGTATATATCAGTTGGAATAGTGCTCTCTGCACTTGTTCTGGGTGAGCATCGTTTTTCCACCCAATGTTTCTGGAATTCATTCTTTATTTCAGATTCTATGTA
>PVKA01018440.1:0-15286 GCA_004027165.1 Ctenomys sociabilis | reverse complement strand
TGTTGCAGCTGAGCTACTGTCCTCTGCCTTTCCTGATGGACTCGAGGTCTGGGATTGCATTTTTCCCCTTCTCTTTGTCATTTTGTATAGCACTGATCTTTGACCTTTGGTGTAGAGCTTTGGTGCAGCTATAACCTTAGCTTGTTATGAGATTCGGGTGCCAGTCTATTAAGTTTGACATTTTCAAGGTATGCCTATCCTGGGTCTAGCTGTTGTGTTCAGTTCCTTTTTTGCTGTAGCTCCTTTGGTTCCCCTATGTTGCTTCCCAGGGTCAACCCTCCTGTGTCAGGCTGGGCATTCCCCAAGTGGGTGGGCCTGGGCTTTGGTGGGTTTTCTGGGCTCACAAAAGGATAGTGGATGATCTTATTCACTGAGTAGGCTGTACTGAGCCGGCCAGCTTGTGCTGAGTCCGGGTCTACAGGCCGTAACCCAAGAAGGCTGGGAAAGGTCCCTCTGGTGCGTTGGGCCTGGAGCCCTCACTCACAGGCCGGGCTGTGCTGGGTTTCGGTCCGTAGCATGGGACCGTGGATTGCTGAGAACTGTCCCTCCGGTGTGTCAGGCTTGGAGTTCTCACTCCAGGCCAACCTGCCTTGGGTCTGGGGCTGTGGGGTGGGACCAGTAATCACCTGGAAATGTTTCTCTGGCACAGTGTGCCTGGACCTGTCACCGGGCCACGGGAGGTGATGGGCAGCTTAATCCCTGGGAAATATATCTCAGGCACAATGGGCCTGAGGTTCTACACTCACTGACCTTTGATGCCCAGAGAATCGGGGAAATTCCCACTCAATCAGTGGGCTTTAGGTCAGGGGATCCGGGGAGGTGTTGGTGAGTGGGTCCTGACGTTTCAGGCCAGTCACTGGCTTGGAGGGGTTGGGGACAGGGATCCGTGTAGCACGCGTGGGAAGAAGCCAAAGGCTCTCCCTCAGACTCACCACACTCTCACTGATCTGGGAAGCCTGGTGAGTCCTGTAAATTCGCTCTCGCTGGGCAAGCTTGGCACGGGAACCAGGAGGTCGCTGGAGTCAGCCACTGTCTCAGGCTGGCCTCTGGCTGGTGGGGCGTGGGAGGGATGGAGGAGGAAGTCGGAGTCGGCCGCGCTGTCTCTGGCCGGTCTCTCTGTTATATCTTCTTGATTCAGTTTTTGTAATTCGTAACTTTCGAGGAATCTGTCCATTTCTTCTTTGTCTTCTATTCTGTGAGCGTAAGCATTCTTGAAGTAACTATTGATAATCTTCTGTATTTATAGTGGGTCTAGTGATTTCACCCTTTTCATTTCTTACCACTTGTACTTTAATTTTCTTTTGCCTCTTTTTGATGACGGTGGCAAGAGGCTTATCAATTTTATTTAGTTTTTCAAAGAACCAATTTTTTGATTTGTGGATTCTTTGAACTGTTTTTTTCATCTCAATTGAGTTAATTTCTACTCTAATCTGTTTTATTTCTTCCCATCTTTGTGCTCTGGGTTTTGTTTGCTCTTCTTTTTCTAGTTGACGGAGGTGCAACATTAGGGTGCTAATTTGTTCCCTTTCTGTTTTCCTAACGTGTGAGTTCATAGCTAGTATTTTCCCTCTAAGAACTTCTTTCATCGCATCCCGTAAATTCCGGTTAGTTGTACTTGAATTTTCATTGAATTGTAAATATTGTTGAATTTCTTGTTGAATTTCTTTGCGACCCATTGATTGCTGAGTAGGCTGTTGTTTAGTTTCCATGAATTTAGTGGGTTTTTCTCTTTTCTTTTGTCATTTATTTCCAGTTTCATTGCATTGTGGTCAGATAGTATGCATGGGATAATTTCTATTTTCTTGCATATACATAGGCATGACCTGTGGACTAGTATGTGGTCTATTTTGAAAAATGACCCGTGTGCAGCTGAAAAAAATGTGTATTCAGCCCGGTTGGGTGGAACACTCTGTATATATCCACCAGGTCCATTTGTTCTAAGCTCTGGTTCTGTTCTGCTACTTCCTTGCTAATTTTTTGTCTGGTTGACCTATCTTTTTGAGATAAGAGTATGTTAAGATCTCCTGTTAAGATTGTCTTCTTAGACATTAAGTTTTTCATGTCCCTTAAGATTTGTCTTACATAGTTTGGTGCTCCTATGTTTGGTGCATAGATATTTATGAGTGTTACTTCTTGCTCTTGAATTTTTGCACTGACCAATATATAGTGGCCTTCTTGTGTCGTTTGATCATTCTTTGTTTGAAGTTGAGACTGTCTGAGAACAGAATTGCTACTCCTGCTTTTTTCTGAGGTGCTGGAGCATATAGTATTGTTTCCGTCCTTTGACTTTGAGCCTATGAATGTCCTTTTGAGTTATGTGTGTTTCTTTTATACAGTATATTGTTGGATTTTGTTTCCTAATTCACTGTAACCATCTATTCCTCTTAATTGGAGAATTGAGTCCATTTACATTGATGGTTATAATTGAAATGTGCTGACTTATGTTTGTCATGATATTTAGCTGGTATTGTTTATTCCTTTGTAACCTGTGTTTAATTGACTGTCCTGTTTACTGGATTCCTTCCATTCTCATTCATGGAGTTCTGGTCATTGTGGTCTCTCTCTAGAACATCTTTCAGCAGCCTGTGAAAGGATGGCTTTGTCATCATGAAATTCTTTAGTTGTTCTTTGTCATGGAAGTATTTCACTTCTCCATCAAACTTGAAAGAGAGCTTTGCAGGGTACAATAGTCTGGGATGGAATTTATTTTCATGTAGGCCTTGAAAACCTCTTCGCCATGCTCACCTTGCCTTCATTTTCTGTGTAGAGAAGCCGGCTGTAATTCTATTGGGTTTTCCTTTGAATGTGAGCTCCTCCTTCTCTCTCTCGCTGCTTTCAGTATATTATTTTTGTTTTGCATTTCCTGGGTCTTAACTATTATATGTCTCAATGTATTTCTACTTGGGTTGTGGTTATTTGTTGTTCTGTATGCTTCGGTGACCTGAATGTTGGATTGTTTCCTCATATTTGGGAGGTTTTCTCCAATTATTTCTCCCCAAATTCTTTTTATGTTATTTGTGTTGACTCCTTCATTCTCGTTGCTACCAATTATTCTCACATTGTTCATCCTGGTGTCATCTTGCAGGTGATGGATTATTTTTTCCTACATTCTCATTGTTTTTAATAAATCCTTCTCACCTTGTCACTAGTTGCTCCGGCATCTTCAAGATCTGAAACTCTGTCTTTGCTTGCACTCAGATGTTTTTGTAGACTCATGATTGATATTATACTGTATTTATACACCATGGAGTACTCCTTTGTCATAATGTAGAATAAATCTCAGTCATTTATAGAAAAATGGATGACCTTTGGGACTATAATGTTAAAGGAATTAAATCAAACATTGAACCTAACTATTTTATGATTTCTCTTTATGAGGTATCTGTAGACATCCCGTGAAAATATTTTATTCCTGACCCTACTCTGGAACATGTGTCATTTGATGGGCAGTCACACAGGAAAAGGTACTTACACCATCTTTGCTCATTCTGAGAAGTCTAGCTACATAATTTCTTCCCACTGTATTTTTTCATAAATATTTTAATCTTGTTTCATTTATGCCAAATTTCCAATTCAAACTGTTAGCAAGTGAATGTGACACAGAGTAGAGAGCAGCAAAGCTCCAATCATATTTCATTGTAAACAATATGGGTTAAAAATAATATTACTTTGTGTTGTGGCCTCTCTAAGGATCTCCTTTATTTCCAAATGAAGCTTCATGCACTTTAAAATAGAGACAATCTTAAAAAAATAAAAAATGAAGAAATGAATAAAATAGAGACATTCTTGATTGGGACTGTAAGAGTATTCACAAGAGATTGAACTTAATATGAATTCTGGAAGTGAGAGTGAAATTATCTCTCCATGTAAATAATGCTGTATGTCTGTAGGACAATGAGAATAGACACTAAAATGACAACCATGTTATACAGTAAGTGCGCAGGGTACAAAGTATATCAAATAAATGTAACTATAGATATAGAATAAAGTATACCTGTTATCATACATAGCAAAATATATGAAAGAATTCATGGGATGTGGTTAAATTTTTCACAAATTGCATTACTTCTTTCTGAGAGCATAGCATCATGACATCATTGAAGTTAAGTAGGGATATTTGCATATTTCAGGCCAGTTATTTTAGACATATTTCAGAAGGATCATTACAGGTCCAAAATTTTCAAACTCTGCTGAATTCATTTTTATTACTTCTTAATATACATTTTTTTCCTCAAGCGAACAAAATGCTCATAATAGTGAAAAAATGCTATTAATAAAAAATGCTTTGAATTGAGAAGCATCACTTAAATGATTGTAATCCTTAGTATTTGACTGTATGTTCATCAGCAAGTGTCAAAAATAGAATTTGGTGCAGTGTTTGAATTAGTCTGCCCTGCATTATCTGATTTGGTAGCTACACTACTTTGAGGGTCTATGAAATGGTTGAAATGTGAGGTATATAACTGAAAAATTGAATTTTTTGATTTAATTTGAATTCATGTCATTCATGATAAGAAGTGTATCATCACTTGAGGCCAGCATATTTCTGAGCCAATAGCATTAACTAATTGTCAGTGGGGTCAACCTAAAGGTGTGATGACTGTTGGGTCTTCCTACTTTCATCTCAAGGGGATTTGAGACTTTGCTATGAATTCTAGGATTCATTGAGATGGGGTCCCCCAAGGCTTAGGGAAATTATTGTGTTGGGAGAAGTCTCATCCGCATGTTCATCCCTTGCAGCACAGCTGAGAGGTTCCTGAAAGCAACCTTCCCCCTTTATTTTTTGTTGTTGTTGTTGTTTTTCTTTTTTGTAAGCATATCCTGAGGCAAGGCGACTGCAGAGCCAAATCTTGGAAAACATTCTGGTCTATTATGAGGGAACAGATTTTAGGGTAGTGTGGCCAACCCACCTTTACATTAGGAAGTTGCATTCCCAGAGCATTCTTCAGTAGTACTTGGGACCTGCAAGGGAGAAAGAAAGATACACTAAGGCCATTGAGGGGTGATGTGTCCCATATTCACCCATCATGTGAACTTGTTTGTGCCAGCCTGCTGAAGGACCAGAACTTATTTTTAAAAAATCGAGGTTTTTACATGTCCATAATGAAATCATCAGGATTCTTTTATTCTCAGTTAACATAAAAAGTGCCTGTTAGCAAATAAGCTAGCCAAGATTGATTACGCTTGTTCAGAATTATCAAGTTGATTCCGGACAAATTGCCATCAAAATGCTTGCTTTTTAAGTTTCCAAGTTTTGAGGTGGTTTGTTATGTAGCAACAATAACAAATAAAAATATTTTACCCACTCTTGGAATCTCAAATAAAAAATTTCAGACATTTGCTGATGAATTTATAGACTTTTTCATTTCCTGAATACTTCCCATGTGTATAAGCCCTATATTTTATCTCACATTGTACTTTCACCTTTTCACAGATGTATGGAACCTTTTAGGATAAGAAAAAAGTGATAAGAAAGTACAGCAAGTGAGGAGAGGGGACCAAGGATGCTGATTGTTATGGCTTGAATGTCTCTAACAATCCTTTATTAAGAGGTGCTTCATGTAGGACTTATAAAGACATTTGGGTTCTGAGGACTTTGCTCTCATTGATGGATTAATCGTATCCCAGATTCATGGAGTCGGTGAGTAATTTTGGAGTGGCCTTGTTATAAAGTGAGTTCTCTCTTACTTGTCTGTCTCATATGTGTTGGTCTACATTTCCTTAAAATTTCTGTGCATCAGGTCCACCACAAAGAGATACTCAAGCAAATAAGTTCCCTCAGACTTGAAACTCTTGGCTTCCAAAGTGATAAAGTGAATAAACTTTTATTTTTTATACATGAATCTAGATTCTTATGCACAGTTATCAAAACATGAAACAAGACTAGGTATGGTGGAGCATGTCTGTGAGCC
This sequence comes from Ctenomys sociabilis, assembly GCA_004027165.1. NCBI lineage: Eukaryota > Metazoa > Chordata > Mammalia > Rodentia > Ctenomyidae > Ctenomys > Ctenomys sociabilis. Next base: position 9,374 of record PVKA01018440.1, on the reverse strand, counting down.
CAGCTCTTGGGACGCTGTAAGTAGGCCGATCACTATGAGTCTGATCAAATAGTGAGACTCTGATCAACCTGTAGACCCTATTCTACAGTTAAAAAGAAAACATTAAATGTAATGAGAAATTGTCTTTAAGAAAAGTTCATAGTAAATAAATAAATAATCACCTGCTTGGCAAGTGCAGGGTCTTGAGTTTAATCCCCACAAAAAATAAAGAAAGAAAGAAAGAAAAATAAAATTTGAACATGGATATATAACCTCATTTTCACAAAAATAATATATTCTGTATTAATAGTTTTGAATTAATATATCTGGACATGAATTTATAAGTATATGTATTTTAAATTTTAATTAGCATTGGAATTTAAAAAAGTGATTGATATTAAAATTTTGAAGATGATATATTATTGTGTAGTGTCTATTTATCTGAGAGTCATATCAAACTTCTTACAAACTACTGCCTAGTATGCTACTTTGATTATATTTAATGAAGAAGTGCTTATTAACAAGACTGTATTTGTCACTTCATGCTCTACACTTATTCTACTGAGATTTTTCCCTGGCCCCTCATTAGTGGCTTTAACCAAATAGTGCCTTTGGAGTTTCTTGAAATATTTAAGGGTTTTTTTTGAAATATTTAAGGGTTTTTTGAAGTAAAATAACCTCATGTTTCCCTCTCAAGGATCACAGAAGCACACAAAGGAAGCACTGCTTCGTAGTGGAAGAGGTCAACTTTCTGGATGCTATTGATTGCCCTTTCTTATGAGTGCTGATATCACAGTCTACATGGGACCAACAGTACTTGTGATTAGTGGCTGAGTTATGTAGTTTTTAGACTCATTTAAGGATATATTATCAACTTTGTGTGATTGCCTTTATTGATTTATTATTTCTTTTAGAAAAGGGTCATGTTAAGTAAGTCACATAAAATTTGAACTAGAGTACCTATTTCATTCTTTCTTTCTTTTATTTTTTTTTTTCCTTTTGTTACTGAGAACCAAACTCAATACTCTGCATTTGCCTGACAGATGCTGTGCCACTGAGCTATATCTCTGGCCAAACTGAAGTTCCTTCTGCCTCAGACTCCAACTCTGGGATTGCACACGTACACCACTATGCCTGATCTGTTATCATATTTTTGCCTCCAATTTGATATGAACAACAATACTTGACTTCTATTTTATACCCAATTACAATATTATACATGCGTTTCCAGACTTGAAGGGTGTATTAGTAATGTTAAAGAAAATCAGAAAAGCACACATACACAGATAACCTTTACATTGTATACTTAGCGCAATTTAAAAAGAGATTTTCTGTTTTTCATAGTAAATCTGGCCTCATGATAACTAAGGCTTCTCAGTTCCATGAGTAGAATATGCGAAAATCAAAGTCTCTTCCATCACTCTGATGGGTCAAATGAGAGCTTCAGGATCAAGCCACAGCAGTATTAAGACTCTCCTTTAAAGTTTCCCTCACGGTTTCTACTCATATTTCATCAGCAAGAAGGGTCACGTGACCAATGGTAGCATCGAAACAGTGAGGGAAGTTCAGAAAGCCATTCTAAAAGGTTTCCTTTTTATAACGACCTTTCTGCTCTTGCCTACTTTAAATTTTACTTCAGCTTCAATGCATTCAACAGACAAAAACAGAAGAAACAAGTCTTGGAAATGAGGTAAAATAACATTTCCTTTCTTGTTTTCCCCTGCTGGTGACAACAGTAGCTCTGGCTACTGTACTTGCAGAGAACTGGGGGAAGCATTAAGTTGACTGTGAGAGGGCTGGGGAGATGGCTCTGTGGAATAAACACTTTCCTGGCAAGTGTGAGGGTCTGAGTTCAATCCCCAGCTCCACCAAAAAAAAAAAAAAAAGTACAGCATTAAGTTGACTGTGGATTACCTAAACGATGGTGAGTAAAAAGCATACTTCAGAACTCAGGAATCTAGAACTTCATACAGAAAGAAACTTTCTTGCTGTGGTCATCCCTTTCAGTTACCTGGGTGGGAGAAAGGAGCCTAAGATCCATGAATGCTGTATTCATTTCATTAAGGAAGTGTTTTCAACCAGTACCATATTTAGTGGAAGAACAAGGTAACTTGACGTTTGTCCTGGCCACCTGCTGCCCTCCCTGACATCTTTATGCATTTCCTCTAAGTTCCAGCAGTTCTGTCTGTTCCTTTAGAGGCTAGTGCTCACAAAACTGCAGAAAGAATTTTTCTTGTTCAAAGGCATACTGCTTAAAATGCCCCAACATGAAGAAAGCAAAGCAAAATGATGCCCAAAAGTCTTCTAGTTCTAGAATTGATTTGTATAATGGTAATCAGGGGCTGGAGAGATGGCTCAGCAGAATAAACGCTTGCCTGGTAAGTGCAAGAGCCTGAGTTTGATCCCCAGTTCCACCAAAATATATATATATATATATATATATATATATATATATATATATATATATATATATATATATATATATATATATATATGATGGTAATCACCACTTCAGATGACTGTTGAGGAATTTGACTTTCTCTTACATTTGTGATATTCTGTACACTCCTTTTGATGTTTTATTTCATTAACTTTAAGGTCTTCCAGAAGCCAAATATACTCAATTTCTTTATTGTTAATACAGATATCAAACTTCCCTGTCTCATTCTATTAATCATATCAAATTTTCCTTTTCAATTGGATATTATTTGACTAAACCATAAATCTAATCCATTTCCTTCTTTCAAAAAATGACAGTATGTTTTAGTGCACTTTCAGTGTTCATGTAAGATTCAAGTATTTTATTCTGAAGTAACAACAAAAGCACACATTCTGCTGACTTAGGATTTCTGAATATATTTTAGTGCAAAAGATTTACATATTGCAGCATTAAAACTATCATTGTAAGAAATCATTAAATGCATTAGATGTATTCACAATTTCACCAACATTAAGTTGAAAAATATATTTCTAAGGCAATAGAAATAATGTTTGGCAAACCTTCCTACTTTAACAGGTTTTATACAATGCTTTGAAGTCTGAATTAATAGCACATAGGTAAAAGTTACTTGCAAAACACTAGAAAGTCTAAAGTGACAGAAAGTGGGATAAGAAAAAAAGAGGAAAAAGAGACTAGACAGAGAGGAAGGACAAACAAATTAGGGAAGAGAAGAAAATAACATATATGTAGAAAGAAAAATATTTTAATATCCTGATCAAAAAAAATTAGACACATTATTATCATTTCACTAAAGATATGTAAGGAAATACTTTTCTTCACTTGATGTATATTAAAGAGGAAACAAAGTGATTACATCCCGCTTTCAGCAAATTCTAATTGTTGTAAGGCAATGAAATCGTAGAAACATTCATTTTTCTTTACTAAATTGCCTTTAAATTTTTAAGGGCAATAATTTTATACTTTCATGGAAATTCTTTCAATGTGTACAAAACATGAATGATTTTTATTTGTCACAGAGACAGCTCTCTTCTAGAATATGTTATCATTTCTTTATGTTTTGATCAGTAAATCTCAAGATGATTATGTAATTCAAAGAAACATAATGCTGAGATTTGTGTAACGATAAATGAGATATGTACAATATGGTGCTCATTCTAATAGTGCCAATTTCATTTAAAAATATTTGAAATGTATTAGTCTCCCTTTCCACATAAATGGAAAAGAAAACAATAGTGGAATCCAAAGAGAAAGACCAAAAATATACTTGCTTCTCTGTTTCTGTCAACTACTTCCATTCTGTGTCTGCACACGAATGCATAAACTTCCATGTAGCCTGAAATAATAGGAGTGTCTTTCTCACTGGCAAGTCAAAATGTGGCTATCAGTTCAATAGCTTGCATGAGTCTAAGTGATTTCTAATTTAAGTGGTTTGTCCTGGGCATCTTAGCTAGTATTCTAGATCACTGTCTTAGTTTTCTAAGACTGCTATAATAAAAATACTACCTTTTTAAAAAGGATAGGTTTAAAAATATAAGATTATCTTCCATAATTCTGGATGAAAATGTCCAAAACCAAGATCCCAGTTGAGTGTTCATCCCTGTAAGACTTACGTTACAATTCTTTCAGACTTCATTTTGAACATCTGTGCCTCTGGTGAATCTTTCTTTATCTCATTTTGCAGCTGCGTCACTACAAACTCAGTCTTTATCTTCATAGACCACTCATCTCCCATGTAGGTGGTCATATTATCTTTCTTCTGTACATGTTTGATTTTTCTACAATGAAGATACTGGTGACATTGGATTAAGAGCTCAGTCTACTCTACTGTGACTTTACTTAAAGTAATTACACCTGTCACAATTCTACTTCCAATTAAACAAATATTCTTAGGTTCTGGATGTTAGGAGTACCATATATATTTGTAGGGGAATTGAGATACTATTAAATCATAATGGCAACTGAAATAATATTTCTTCAACAAAACTACAGGAAAAATACTAATTATATTACTGTTATTTGAAAGTCTAAAAATGATTGAAAAATTTAAAGATAGCAATCGCTTTAGTATTTCCTTCAAATACTGGTGAGATGAAAATTTTAACCAGAAAAAAATTTTAATAAATAAATTTATTATGAAAAAATATATTTATATATGTTATTATCTTATTCATATTTTGTACTTAAGAGAATTATAAATATTCTCTAAATAAAATATTTTTATGTGATTGTCTAATTATGTATCTGTCAACTAATATTGGTGATTTAACTCAGGCTTTGCACATTACACTATATTTGTCCTTTGACAATTTGTTCTCAGACAGGCCTTTCTACATAGCTAAGTTGCCAAGGCTGGGATAAAAGTTACAATCATCTGGGCTGGTGATAGCTCAGTGGCCAAGTGCCTGCCTGGCAAGTGCAAGGTCCTGAGTTTGATCCCTGGTACTGCAAGCCGTGCAGACCCCGGAACTGGACATGGTGGTGTATGCCTGCAATCCCAGTGCTGGGCAGGCTGAGACAATAGTATTACTTCAATTCCAAATTCTGTAGGCAGACTCTACATCAATAAAAAAAGTTACAATCCCCTTTCATCGTCTTCCCAGAATCCTGGAATTACAGTCATGCACCAACACTCCAACATTAAATTAGGTATTTTATGGTTGCACAATATCCACTCCACTGGTTATATTCATAATATACACTGTAGCAGTAAGATATGATTCTTATGATGCAAATACAACATGAGTTACTTAAGTGCGTAAATATATATGCATACTTTATATATATAGTTTGTCCAGATGGACATGTGAAAATAGCTGAAGAGCAAAAGTTTGGAATCTCATAAAATCTATCATGTCCAAAGAAAAAAATAGTTCCTGAAATATGGCCTTGCATATAATATATTAAGGTAAGTGGGAATCAGAGATTGGGAGACTGTTGCTCACATATTTTTTCTTACCTAGTCATAGGAAAGAATCTAGCTCTAGCCCAGATGAGATGCCTCCCCTCATTGGTGAGCTATTGTGGAGGTCAGAAGTTATGTTTTTTTTTTTTTCTTTTAATGAGCAAGTTATGTTCACTCATTGTCATCAACTTTTGCCAATGTAAAGGCAAGAGAATCACTAAGGATAGCCATATTTGACCATTTGTTACACATTTACCACATCCCCTTTGATATTTTGGTAGGTTTATGTAACTACAGCCATATTTGGGAGCCATTCTTCAGTTCCCAAGAGCTCAGTCCATATTTTATCTACAGTAGCACAAATTTATGTTCATCTTTTCTTTCCATCACACAAATCTAAATAATTTCTTAGGTTCAAAAAGAAAAGATTATCATTAATTATGTCTAATGAAATTTTCACTATTCAAGGTCATATTTTAATATTTAAAGTCCAATAACATTTAGATTTGGATCAGAATCAATACTTACAAATAAATTTATACTATTTCTAGATGCGAAATGGGATGGTTGTGTTTTGATGTGAGTTCATGAGGTGTGTGTGTGTGTGTGTGTGTGTGTGTGTGTGTGTGTGTGTGTGTGTAGTACTTGGGCATAGTCTGATTGTCAGAACATGGAAGCAAATCAGCCAGTACAACCAGAGAATCTAACTGTATTTGGATTCTAAATACATCTAAACAACTATAGGTATGAGAAAACAAAGTTTTGAAATTCACATTTTCCGACTTAAAATGTAATTGATGTAGGGAGCTTATCTTCTAAGGTTTGATACTAAGAAGGATAATCAGAAGATCATCACAAAGTATTTCCTAGGTCCACTTACTTTCCCTTTGTTGTGTGTGCATTTTTAATAGTAATATGGAATTATTCTAGTGTTTTCTTCAAATTAGAATTGTAGCAACATATTCAGATGTAAATGTTTTTTTTTTTAAATTAGCAGACTATAATTAACAATTAACAGCAGCTTCATAGAATTGTTTTGGAGAGGAACTGTCTGTATATCATAGCTGATATCCTTGTTCTACTCAAGTGGTCCCAATAAAATCGTTCTTCTTCCAAATTTGACAATTAATATGTCTCTAGACACTACTAATTGCCTCTAGAAGATAAAATTTGCTCTCAGGTTAAGAATCACTGCATTAGAATGCAGTAATTTTACATGTTTCAACTTCTAATACCGTAAAATTATTATTTTCATTAATGAAACATATGCTTCTGTTTCAAATATGTCAACCTCCACTCCACATTTCTTTAATTGCTTTTTTATTATATTATTTTATTACTGAAACATAATATAAGATAGGTGCTTGACTGCTTCATTTTATGTACGTTCAATGGCTTCCAAATGTCCTCGATCTTTTCGCATTTTACCTTAAAAATTCTCTCTAGGATTATTGCTGTTGAGAATGTTTGTTTTTAATAACATTCAGTGTTTCTAAAACAGATAATTATAAAGAATGCATTTAAAATGTCTAACAAATTATCATTCACATAACTGCTGTTGATATAAATAAATGACTGTAATTTTTTTAAATTTCTAACTACAAAAATATGAAGGTATGAAGCAAAATAAAGTCTTTTGTCTCTACACTGATTCCATGTTTTCTTCCAAGAGAACCCAGCAACCTTGGATGCAAAGTTCACACTAGAGAAGAAATACATGAAATTCAGCATTTATATAATGAAATACAGTTCAGTTTCTATTACTAGAAAGGAAATTCTAACAAAGTTATGAATTTCTTCGGGGATGGTGAGACAGAGTCTGCAGGGTCTCACTGCCTAGATCAGACTGATAGTGATCCTCCTCTTTTCAGCCTTCCAAGTGCTGGGATTACAGGCCTGAGCCACCTCGCCCAGTCTCAATAGCCATCTGAGTCCGCCCTGGGGGTGGGGTGGGCACAGCATGCCCTGGCCTCTGCCCTCTGCCTCTGTCAGCTCTTTAGTCCATTGAGTTATCTGGCTGGCCCTCACATAAATTATTTTTTCAGGCCTCATTAATTTATAAAATCCTTTCGCATTATTATCTGTTTCATTGTTCAGTGAAGTTTTCAGGATGATCCCCATAAGGTTACATTATTCTACCTGCAGTTGTGAAGACTTATAGAGGAGGAATCTATAAAGGAGTTTGTATGTATGGCTAAGTGATAATGTTCAACAGGATCTTCCTCAAAATAAGACACTAGGAACTTATGAAGGAACCTCTTACACTTGGAAGTGAAAGATCTCATAGACTTCCTTCAGGCTGGCCATGCTTAAAATTTTTCATGCATACCTATATCTGAAGGCATCAGCTGCCTACAAATCTTGAGAACATACTTTTTATAATAATAATTTCCCTAAAAGACCAGGAATACATTATGAAACACTCCAAATGTTTTTGTTTTTGTCATGGTTATTTTATTTGTTCAAACACAGATATTCAGAGTATCTAGAATCCCCACCAATCAAGTCAAGAAGTTTGAATTTGCACAGTCCCTGGTGAAAGACTTACAAAGATAGCTAGAAAGCATACTTGACTAAATAATGGTGATAACATCGTGTTCTTTCAAATCTATGTAATTTGCTTTGCTTTCACTGCTGAGGCAAGAAAATCCATGTTGATCCAAAGATCATATTAAGCATATTCAACTTTTATATTTGTGAAATAATAAAGTCAATTATTTTTTCTTTCATCAGGAAAAATGTAACTTGCTATTGTCTTTATGTTGATACAAATAAAAACAGAACCTCAAATGCCCAAATATTATGGATTTATTAAAATGTTACCTTACCATAGAATTAATATATTTTATATACTTTATCATAATAAAGTATGCTATATTGTGAAATGCAAAAAAGACATAAATCCCTGCTCAATGAACTGAGGTATGGAATTTGTAATCTCACGGTGCTAATTCACCACTTCTGGGAATCTTCTTGCCAACCTCAGTAACATCTGTTTTACTCTATTCTCAATAAAGGTAAGAAGTCCATGTCAACTGAGATCAAACTGAGTTATCTTGAGCATCACCACCAAACAGTGAGCAAAGACAGTTCTGTGTTCTGAAGATTTTCCCACAAATGTATAACTCACCTCTGTGTTGGAAGAACAACCTCGACACTTCAAAAGAGGCATTATTAGGGCCAGGGAGAAAGTTCAGCACACTAAAGCACCTTAGGCAAGCTTAGGCAAGGGCAGGGACCAGAGTTGGATCCCTGGCACCACATACCACACCAACACTGCCCAAAGATGGGCTGAGCTGACCAGGGTCGGGGTGAAGTTGCGAATGTCTGTAATCCCAGCACTGGGGAGAGGAGGAGGATCGCCATGAGTCTGAGCTGTGTGGTGAGGCCCTGCTACAACTAAATACATCAAAAGAATAATAATAGTAACAATAAAGATGCATTCATTGAGGGATATTTTATATATAGTTATGTATCATATGATTTCCCATTTGTTTAGATAAACTTACTTATAGTTCACCAGCAACTATCTGGCATTCACCTTTTTGAAGTAAGTATTTTAAACTAAATGAGTATTCCACTTTTAAAAAGATTAACAGAAAAGAATAGGAGCTTACTTGTTTATAAGTAGGCATTCCAATGGAGATGCTTTCATATATGAAAACATGTTAATTTATTCAGGCTAAGTTCTAGCATTCCTCTGGGAAATTATTTGTGGTAAGGGTAGTTTTGTTCACACATTTTCAAATTCTGTATATTTTTGGAAAGTGTTTCGGAGTTTTGGTATGGACGTTTTCACTGTGCTAATTCTATTCTATATTACTTGTGATTCTATAGGGGTAGGTAAAGAGTTCATGAACAAACATATATTCGCATGGGAAGCTCTTGAAAGAATCAACAAATGGGATCAACTCTTCTTAAAGAGCTTCTGCATGTCAAAAGAAATTGTCAACAGAGTGAAAAGACAACCCACAAACTTTGAAAAAATCCTAACTAATAAGCAATCAGACAGAGGTCTACTGTCTAGAATTT
>PVKA01018439.1:0-43839 GCA_004027165.1 Ctenomys sociabilis | reverse complement strand
TTTTTTTTTTTTTCTTTTTTTGGCTGGTTCAGGCTGCCATAAGGGTGAGTCTTGGAAGGCATGTGGAACTGGGGATGGAACCACGGTATCCTGTGCCTGACTGCATTTGCATAAGCAGGTGCTTAAGCAACTGAGCTAATGAGCAGACCCCTTGACCCGGGGACAAGGCCTCTCCTTGTATAGGTCTTAGTCTTAAGTTAATCTTTTTTTTTCCCTTACTTCGTATGTTACTATTGCCCTACAAATCTTTCAGTTAGTATTTGTTAAGCTAATTTTAATGTTGTTGACTCATTCGGGTCAATATTTCTGCTGCAGTTAGAATCTGTAAGCTATTGTGCTTGAGCCGCAGCCTAGAGCTTCCCCTCCTGCTTCATGCCAAGGCCACCCCACCTTTCAAGTTCAGGACGATCCCTCTACGCCATGAGCCCCTGCTGTTTTATTTTCTCTTTCTCAAATTCTCCTGGAAGAGGGCAGCAGTAATCTTGTAGCTCAGAATCCTGACTGGGAGAGAACTGGAGCCAAATTTCTACCAGGAATATTGAAGACAGGAAAACTTTCTTCCAATTGCCATTCGTGCAATGCACATGTCTCATATTGTGACTTTTTGGTTTTGGACATCAGATTTCTTAGGAATGTATTTTGTTAATTCTAAACTGTACAAAACATATATTATTACTGATTTTTAGCAGCCATGTTCAAGTCAGGTAATATGACTTTTATGATACATTGTAGGTACTACTAGTGTTCTAACCGGGTATACAGGTAAGTTCATAATTATTCCATGTACATTTGGGAAAAAGGTGCTTTTTTCTAAAAGTTTAGATGTGGTTATTTTATATAATTCCATTAAGCTAAGCTTCTTTTTTTGCTATTCAAACCTTCAGTTTATACATTTTCTGCTATTTAGGTTAATAATAATTTAATATTTACATTGCAGGGGGTCTACCACCAGCCTGGGCCTGTGGGCTTTTCAGATATACCGCTGCTGGTGCTTGCTTTATCCATTTTCAGGCTAATTTTATTAATAGTAATAGTGAGATTACTACATTTTGAGATAAACTGAATCTTTTGTTAATGAATAATGGTTGCCTGGTGCTTGCTAGTCTCTGTGCACACCCCGCACGGCCTGTTCTACCCTTCAGATTTCTGGCTTTCCTGCTCACTATATTTCTGGTGTGTGTCACATTAGACAAACACACAAAGACAAAAACCAGAGAGCTGGAGCTTTTAAAAAATGTAACTGGGTTCATTTTGTTTTTAACTGAAGCGCTTGATCTTGATACATAGATGCTTCTTGTGCCTGCCTATGGGATTCTCACAAACCTTGCCCACTGACTGACCCCAGCCAGTGGTCAGGCCCTGTGCCCCACCAGAACTTCCAGATGCTTCTTGGAAAGTTTGAGAGATCGATGCAATCTGATTGTACAAGAGTGATGTTGGCTGAGCCTCATTTTCTTAATGGTTCTTTCTCATCTTCGCTTTTACAAATGGATTTTATTTTCTGGTGAGTAAAGCAGCAATATTTTAATTCCGTTTTAGCCCCTCAATTGATTTAGCTGTTGTATAACTCTACTTTTACCAAGATAATAGTTATTTTTTTAAGTTTTATCAATGAATATACTCAATATAGTCTTATTAAATATCCATGATTTCACTAGCAAAGCAGACATTCTAAATAATTTGAACACTTCAGAACAGTTTTTAAATCCCCAGCACCTCCAACTTAGCATGATATTACTGTGCACTACGTTACGTTACGTTTTTCAGAGTCCTGTCAACTTCAATGCATTATTTGAGTTTATTTTTTAATTGCTACAAAAATAATCTTCATGGAATATAATTGTCTTTTTATAAAAGCAATGGTCTGTATAAAGTTTTTATGAGTTCACTGGCTCTGTGGCCATTCTTGCATCTCCAGCTTTCCTTGGAAGATCGTTTTCTTGAAATACATATTTAAAACCCTTTCAGCAAAATCTCGCTAGTAGTAAACATTCTCATTGTTTTTTGAAAGTGTTACACATGCTCTCAGACACAGATGATGCATTTCCAGGTAAAGAGCTCTAGGTTGAGAGTATATTTTCTTTCCATTTTCTAGGGAGGATTTCACTCTCTTCTTGTCTCATTCTTGTCATTTCTTTGTGGATAACTTGTCTTCCTTCTACCAATTCTTTTTAAGCTCTTTTCTTTGTCTTTGCTGTAATACAGCTTGTTAGTTTGTGCTGACTTCCTTTTTTCTTATTCGCCAGGCCTTTTGTATGTCCTCTATGGTTGGTGATTCTCACTGGTTTGGGAAATTCTTAGCCAATATCCCTGCCAATGAGATATTTGTTTTGGCTCTTCCATTCTTTCTGAAAGGGATTCTGGTTAAATTTATTCTTAGCTCTTTTGTATGTTTCATACCCACTTTTAATATTTTTATTATATTGAATTTTCCACTGTAGTTTGGCTTCTTCAGATGTACTATTTGTTAGTCCACCTATTACCCCTTCACCAATCATACCTGTCATTGCCAAGATATATGTATTCTGATTGGTAAATTTTAATAGCAAATTGTTGCTTTCCCATTTTATCTCTATATACCTTTCATCTATAGCTATTTCTGAATCTATACCAAACCATCATTTTAGGTCCAGACATTCTTAGAGGTGAATCTATCAGTCATTTATGGGACTCATGGATGGCGAATTGCCCCATTTTATGTTTAGCAAGCTTTGATTTTCTAAATTAGGTGTGCAAGATTTGCATTTGCCTCAGCAGGTATCTATCAGCAACTCAGCTGGATTGGACAAACAGCCTGGCACTGTGAAGCATATTCCTTGCTGGACAGTGCTAAACTCTGCGGCTGGCACCCTTGCCTTGAGAGAGCCTCCAGTGCCAGGGAGGCTACTGAGGTCAGTATCTTATCTTACTAAAAAATTCAGTAGAACCCTCAGGCAGTAGTTCAGATCAATACTCAGGCACGAATGTTGTCCTACTTACTTTTCTCAATTCTGAGACAAAATACCCGACACCCAAAGATAAGGAGGAAAGGTTTATTCAGCTCACAGTTTGCAGAAATGTAATTTCTTGGTTGGCTGGCTCCAAGAGGCAGGGTGGTGTGGCAGAGGGGCATCACACAGGAGATGGCAGGCAGGCAAAAGGCACCAGGCAGTGAGTGCGGGCAGCGGGCCTCGCTCTGTCCCTGATACCCTCTCCAGGGTCCCGCCCTCAGGGCGGGCACTGTTCACACCCAGGCAGGGCACCCTCCATGCCACAGCACACACCCCAGGTCAGCTACCTCTGGAAAGCCCACCTATGACTCATGCAGCCTTGGGGGACACCTAGACACTGCCATAGGGAATGTGTGGTCACTTTCTTCCAAATCTAAATGAAATCTTTAGCTACATCACATGCATAATTTAGAAATCTATTGTCTAGAACAGTAAACCACAAAATCCTTTGCCTTGGGGAAAATAACATTGACTTAGCAACATATGACTAAAGCAACCTTAAGCCCACGTTTTAAAAAGGGGCACTACTTGCTCCCTGGCCTTTACTCGTCTGTCTGTCACCAGGACAAAGAATGACGTTGCTGTAATGTCTAGATACTATTTAAGCTCAGCAGAAATGGCCCACTTCACTTCTCTGAGATGAAAAAGTAAGTAGCAGCTCTAAAGGTTGCTCTCACATTAGTTATTTAAGAGACAAGCTTGCGTTTAAAATCCAGTCCTTGTTTTTCAGAGAGTTCTAACAATTACAGAAAATGGCACTGCTAGCATTCATGAAATAGATTCTGGTAAACAAGAAATAAAATATGTGAAAGCAGCTTTGTAGGACCCAAGGCAACACGACTGCGGCGCGCCACACTCAGCGGTGCGGCACTAAGGGCGCGTGACGTAATGAGGAGAGCTGAAGGGCCGGAGGGACGCTGCAGGGCTTACCTGCTGGCTGTTTTCCCCGAGCAGCTTTTCTTGTGTCCTCTTTCGGCTCGGTTGTCTCTCAGAAGCTGATGCTGCACAAAAGGTGAAAACAAAGTTGTAGAAATGGAAACATTTTCATTATACCGTTTTGCAAGAAGAGAAGTACTCTTCTCAGCAAGGAGCTGCTAATCTGTTCGAGTTGCGCTCCTTTTCTTCGTCCTTTGCTCCCACTGCCATTGTCATTGTTGCAGATGTGTCCGTGAAAGCTGCTGTCTGCTGCTTCCTGGACAGCAACACCGGTTTCACAGTCAGGTGACACAAGCCCAGGAGGGCTGGCTGGAGCTCGGTCCTGTTCTGGACCTCTGGGTGACCCAGGTTAGGGCCACGCAGCCTCTTGTCAATGGCGTTGGCCGTGCTGCCAGCAGTGCTGATGTGGTTGCCCAGATAGCATTTCTCTGTGGCTGTTGCTTAAGGAGACAAACTGAAACATCTGTTAAAGAAATTACTGGCTTGGAAATATGTAATTGGGAAAAATATATATTTGGTTGCTCCTCCAAATGCTTTACATCGGCTTCTCTTTACACTTGCTTTATCCTAACTGCAAAGAAAAAGCAGGTCAATACTTTCCAGGATGTGTTCACTGAAACTGTAGCTTATCTTATTCATGCAGGTATGTGATTATATGCAAGACTGGGCTAAGAAAAAATTCTGCAGTACATTAAAAATTAGCTCTAACCAAAATAGAATTCTTAAAAATAGTGACACAAGATAGACCTAGGTTCCAATCCCAGCTGTACCAGGAACTCTTGAGCCACTAGGTATCAATAATAGCTCTACCATGTTTAAGCTGTATAACCTTAGGCCAAAGTACTTGACCTTTCTGAGGCCCCATCTCCACCTGTAAAATAGAGATAACAATACTGTCTAGCCAGGAAGGCCACTGACAGTACTGCATAAGATAAACCATGTAAAATGATTAGCACCATAACAGGGACATAGGAGATGCTGCGAATATAGCTGAAATGCTACAGCTGTGGCTATGATTATGACCACAGTTATAATTAAAGAGCTTGGTTGTCAGTGGGTACTATCTGATCAGTATCAATACCTCTTAACGAAGGATAGTGGATCAGAACTATTCATTGCATCAAGAGCTTACGTCACCAAGACTACGGCTAGGCTATTCCTCCACAAAGGCCTAGGTGTATCTCAGACTTCTCCTGAGTATCACTCTTCTTCCATCTATCCACACTGCTGCCATCCACTGGTCCTCAGCTGTGTGGCCTCTCAGATGGCCTTCTCCAGACACCTGTGCCTCCAATTCCCACCTTGTGCTGCAGCCAACATATGCTTCCTAAGATTCATTTTATCTCTTAAAATAAAGCTGCAAATTTCACAAGGCTTTCCTTGAATTTTGTAATTGGATGGCATCGCTAAGGTCCAAATATACATGCCCCACCCCCTCCTAACCTCCTTGCCGAGTGACAGATCCCAGTTGTTCAGGTCCTGTTAGGACCTCTCCCTTGTCTCGGGCCCTCTGATTCAGATACTCAATTTGCCTTACTGCCAAGGTTTCCCACTGTGTCTACAGTATTTTTGCTACCTAGTAAACATTTGATGAATGAATGAATGAATGAATGAGATCAGAAACTAGGGAGTGAGATCTGGTATCTGATGCACAGAGAAAGCCACATCTCATTGCTGCTACTAATAGGAAGTAGCAAGCATTTATCTTTAGTCTTTTAATCTGAAAGTGTTTCAATTTAGAAACACTTCATACCATGAATATTAAATTGCTTCTGAAAACACAAAAAAATAATTACTTTGGCTTTTATAGGTCTAGTGCCTTTAAGACCATATATATACTAACCAACAGTTGTGACACAGATAGCTGGAAGAAGGACGATGAAATCTCTACCTCTATCTTAAATTAATGGTACTTAATTAGCTCTTAGAATTCTAAGATAAAACAGGCATTTGAACTCTTTTCCCAAGTTTGGGTTGAAACAGTTTAAATAAGTCAAGCTCTCAAATATAATGTCCTGAAATAAGAAATAACTCTACAGCTTAATTTTGCAAAGTGCCACTGTAAGGAGTGGAACTGGATGGGGAGAAACCCACCACCGAGGTGGGCAGCAACAAAGCTTTCCGGGCTTTCAATGATAAGAAACAGTGGGCTACGGCACAGGGCCAGGGGCACGCCACCGCTGACCTGGGTAAACAGAAAGGAGGTGGCTTCTCGGAACTTTGATGTTATAGCTCCATTCTTAGACTCACATAAGGATGTGTTTTTGTCTTCAAATTAATGTTTTTGACTTTGTATAAAAGAAGTGACACATATTAGAATTATTTAAAGCATGCATCTCTATTGAAAAGCTGGCACAAATGACCTTAGTTTAGCAAAGAAATTATAAATCTGTGTTCTGAGTGCATTTTTCCAACTTAAATACGAAGCTCAGACAAAAATAGAGACTCAGATTTCTGTCTTGATTCTAACAAGTTAATATACAAGCTAGCCCTTTTAAAGGGCAACTATGAAAAACTTAATTTAGAGTATTACTAGAATAACTGAAAACATTTGCACTTGGAATATTCCCAACACACTTCTAAAAAAGGTGAAATCTGATTACAGAGTCACAAAGAAATAAAAATTCTTGATCTTGATTTGTGTGAGCAAAAGCAGCCCATCAAATTTTGAGAAATCCTTCTTACTGGTAATGATCTGTTTCTGGCACTCTTACCAGTGTCACAAGTGAGGTCACTTTTAGGCTTCTGACTCAACTGATGTCATCTTGGATTAAAAACTAGAATTTCTGAATATGCAAGAAGCGTTCTGGGCTTCCAGCTTGCAGATTGCTGGCCTTCGGCCACACAGAGACGCAATTCCCTGAGCAGTGACCTGCAGATGTATATTAAAAAATGACTCATATAAGAATTATATTAAAATCCATAAATGTAAAAACTAGGCCCAAAACACTGCGAAATTAAACCAGGAAGGGTTCCTGGTGAATAACGGTTTTTGTTGGCACAGAAAGGGAACTCAGAATTCCCATGGCTACTTGTGCTCCTTGTCAAGATAATTACAAGTTTCAAGTTCCTGCCACAAGAGGACAAAGCAGAGAGCAGAATTCTTACTCCAGAGCACTCCTTTCTCTACTACCCAACATGGACAAGGCAAGCAAGCTCAGAAACTGCATACCTGGAAGCCCCTCTCAGTGACTTTCCAAACAGCTGCAAAACAACACAGTCTCTTTACACTTTACTGCTCTACTCTGAGTCTTTGGCATAAAAAGGGGGCCAAGCAGGAGCTAAGCCTGGAGCTACGACTCCCCAGGACACTCATAAGCTCAGGCAAACTGTCAAACCATAGATGCTCAGGGATGCTGGGTGTCCAGCTTGGACAAACACACCCGTGGAGGAAAGCCATGTGCTGCATCCTTGGTGAAAACCTTCCTAGTGGGAGCTAGAAAGAGCTGAACCCTGCACTTGCCCTGACGATGCTAGCCTGGTGGTCAGTAATTCCATTCTGCTTCCTCTTTCTGGGACACAATGACTCCGAGAGGCCAGCTATATTTATGAATGGACAACTTGTCTGTTTAAGATAAAAATCTGAAGTGGTCACCAAAAGGTAAGCAAAAGTAGGTTCAAACACTAGTTGAAAAGATTGTAGAAAACTTATTTTTTAAAGTGGGGGGTGAGGGTACAACTCAGTGATAGAAAGTGTGCCTTACATTGCAGTCTGGGTTCCTCCTTTATATGCTATTAGCTATTATGTAATTATTTTTTTTCTGCAGAAGGCGCTGGAGACTGAACCCAGGCTTCCCATATGCTTGTCTAGGTCTCTCTCACTGGCTGAGGGTCCCAGCCCCAGCTACTAGTTAATTTATGACTGTACAATAAAGACTGGCTAGAAGCCAGAGCTTGAATCATACACAGCAATCGAGAATATGAATTTGTAACATCATATTAGTATTTCTCAAATTCTAAATGGTAGTGAATGAGCTTTAAAAATCAGTTTTAATAGAATATTTCCAGATGCGTTCAATATAGTTATGATAAGCAGAAGCTGACTTCAAACACTGTAGCAGAAACTCTAATTTTTATATTCTGAATAAGACAAATAAATGGAACGGCTGAGTGTCCAAATTTATAAGGCTAGTAGTCAACATTCTACATTGAGAAGGGTCTTTCAAGGGGCAAATTCCTCTCATAGAAAAAGGAATGATGAAAATATCATTACAACCAAATTTGAATTTGTGAGATATTTTTCTTTTAGGAGGCTCACATGTATTAAGCAAAAGGCATGGGTGATGAACTGATGGCACGGATATTATTTGTTTTTCTTTTATAACGAAAGATGTTAATGTATGAGCTATTTTTTTCTAAACTAAAACCTCAGTATTTAGGCTTATCTGCAGTGTAGGCATTCTTCAATAACTAAGTGGGCTTTGGGTAGCAGTTTGGACAGTTGGTCTCTGGTGTAGGCCATGAGGTACATGGCACTTCCCCTGTAGGGCGTGGAACTGGGGCATTTGCATCCAGTTTTGAAACTGATGCCCCACTTCAGACATTGAACGTGGCCAACAGCTAACGTTCCCATCTCTTCACCACCTCTCTCCCTCCTGACTCTCAAGAAGAAATGATATCCAGGGATTTGGGGTTACCATTCTCATGCATTTAAAAAATATCCATTCTTATAGGTCACCTTGTTCAAAACAATTTTTATAACTTACAATAGGAAAAAAATCGTGCGAGTACTCAAACCTAAAATGTATACTCTTTAAAACTTACCACAGATTTCAGCTCTAAATTTCCTCATTTTGCAAAGTATTCCATTCAAGAGACAGCATATGCCAGTATGCTACTGGCATACTACGTGGAAGCCAGTGAGGTGAACGTCCAGCTCTTGCAAACTCAACTAATCACCACGCTACCACGAGTACCAGTAAGGGATGTCCAAGTTCAGTGAGAGACATAATGTAAACTTGTAAGAAACTCCTGCCACCCTCTAAGTGTCAACAAAAATATTCTCATCCAGCTGACCTTGTGTTGAAATAAATTAAATTTTAAGCAGATGCACTGCTGTAATACCTTGATTTGCTGACAACGGTTTGTAAGCAGTGAAGCTGTACTATCACAGGCACTGCAAGGCCTTCCTGCCCGGGTCCTGGGAAGGCCCTGGGAGGAGGCAACTTACTGAGCTTGGGCTCTAGGCCATGTCTAGGCCCTGGTGCAATGGGTTTCTTTTAAAATACACTGGGATTGTCAACCTTAGGGGAGACATGCAGATAAATACCTGAGAGTAACGTCCCCGTGGAAGGGACCATTCCTTACCTGGCCGTGCTCTGTCCGGGCCCTGGGACTAAACCAGCGCCTGCAGAGGAAAGAGGGGAGGTGTGAGCCGGAACCCTGCCAAACCTGCATGCGCTTCAGCATGTTATTCAGCACCAGCCACGGAGCCTTAAATATGCTTTATTTTAATGGATATTTCATGTAATTTTAGACTTGTACCAATTTTGACAGAAATGTAAGAGTGCTCATAACCTAGCAATTTTCAATTTAATAAGCAAACTGAGTTAGAATTACATTTCCATTTAATTATGTTAACATAAACTACTGAGACCACATTCATTTTATGAATCAATCCTGGTTATAAAATCTACAAATGCTATCATTTACCACAACTTAATTATAGCATCATTATAACAAATTATGACCTTTTGATTGTTGGAGTTACATAAAAAAGTTAAAACTACAAGATACTTCTGGTCTGCAGCTCTGCCCCAAGGAAACAAAAAGAGCCCTTGCTGCCAATTCTCGACCCGAACTGCAGATACCTCCCACCTATTCCTTTCAGTTATAACAATCACACTTTGATTGGAAACAATTCCCCAGCATTAGAAAGACAGCCATCCGTGGACATGGAACCCTTCACTCTACAGCTGGGCTGGGGACTCCTCTGTGCACCACACCTAGAGGAAGCTGTCATTATCTCTGG
The DNA here is from genome assembly GCA_004027165.1 of Ctenomys sociabilis. NCBI lineage: Eukaryota > Metazoa > Chordata > Mammalia > Rodentia > Ctenomyidae > Ctenomys > Ctenomys sociabilis. The sequence goes on along the minus strand of PVKA01018439.1, from coordinate 33,942 downwards.
GTGTCAAGGGTTAGGAAATCAAATTCAGCACCCTAATCCCACCCACAGTCATAGGAAAGGATTCAAATACTGCTGCTGACGCCATTTCCCATGTCAAGAACAATCGAGTGCTTAGCCCCCGGTGAACACCAGGCAAGCACTGTTTCCCATCCTCAGGGAGCCCTGTATGGTTATTCTCAGAAATGAGGGTCTGGACAGTGGGGAACTTGCCCAGGTGTGCTTCCCATGTTGCACTGTGCCAGGCAGGAGGGGCCAGGGCACACAGGCACACTTCCCGTGCTCTCTAGGACCTCCTCTTGCTCACTAGCCTTGGTACTAAGACAGGGAACAAATAATGTCTACATGAGAAAAATCTGACTGCACTCTGATGGTGACACCTGTCACCGCGAGGTGCAATGTGTCCTGGCAAGGCAGGGCCCACCACTGGCATGTGGGTAGACCCTCACTGGCAATTGAGGCCTGGATTCATTTCTACACAGGAAGAACTTATTCCCTTGTACTGCACTGACAGCTTGCTGGGATACTGCCCTTCTGTGATGGATGATGGTGTGTGCCTTTCAGAAACATTTTTAGGGGCTGGGGAGATAGCTCAGTAGAATAAGTGCTTGCCTGGCAGGCACAAGGTCCTGAGTTCAATCCCCAGTACCACCAAAAAAAAAAAAGAAAAAAGAAACATTTTTAAAAACCAAATGTGCATCTCAGTTCTTAACAGCCCCATGACTAAAAGGACTAACACAATAGCCATTGTCCATCTCTTCTGACTCCAAAACTGTCCAGAACAACCACTATCCACTTAACCTTTTCCTGGTCCAGAATTTGAAACCATATTGAACAAATATGGCTGTACTATCATTCCATGATTAACTAATTTTAGATATTAATCATTGACTTCTTGTCATAAATTTAGCTCTTTGATAGCTCCCAGCTCTCTATTTCTAAGTATAAAACCACTCTGCTCATTTACGAATGAGATATTATAACTATGGGAATAAGTTTTGCTGCTACATTTTTCATTTGTTTCTCTGAAAGTTGGCATTTATTTTGTTTTCTTCCTTGCCTGTAAGTACCCACCAACCTATGGTATGATTAGAGGTGTCACCATTTTAACCCTGTTTTCAAAAATTAAGACACCCTTCTCCTCTCTGCAGTTCATAGAGGCCCTCAGCCCGCTTGCCCTGTGCGCCTTGCCTGGGAACTCCGTGCTCGCTGGGCACTCCAGTCGCTTTTAGCTCTTGCTGCACCTTGGGTCCTGCAGCTGCAGATTCTCAGCTCACTTCCGTTTACAGCAGCTTTCAGATTTAGGATCAATTCCTTTGCTAGGTATGCAGTTTACAAGTGGCTCTCTAGTCTATGACTTCTTTTCTGCCTCTTGAAAGGATTCCTTGGGGAAGAACTGGATTGAATTTTGTAGAAAAGGCTGTCCGTCTTCCACTGCCTGCTTCTGAACCTTGTGTGGGTCTGTTTCTGGCTTAACTGTTCTTTTCCAGTGATTTGTGTGCTTAATGCTGCCAAGACCACAGGCCCTGGAAGAATACATGTGTGTGTGTGTGTGTGTGTGTGTGTGTGTGTGCGTGTGCGTGTGCGTGTGCATGTGTGCATTCTTAAAATCTAGTACCATGATTTCTACCATGTCATCTCTGTTAAAAATGGGTTTAGCTATTCTACTTCCTTTGCTTTTTCATATAAATATCAAAGTGATCTTGCCTACATCTATTAAAAAAAATACTAGAATTTTGCTAGGAATTGTTTTAAATATCAATTTGGGAAGAACTATGAATTTTTTTTAAGTATTTAGTACAGGGTTTACAAATCTGTAAATTTCCCTACACAGATCAGACTCATAGTGATCATACTGTTTTCAGCCTCCCAAGCAAGTGTGAAATCTTTGTTGTGTTGAATTTTCTAATCCAGGAACATAGAGTGTCTATCCATAATTTTTTAAATCTTTGACTTTCCTTCTTCTTTTTGTATTTTTAGTAAGGATCTAGAGTCTCACTTAGACTGGACTCATACTGATCCTCCTGTCTTCAGCCTCCCAAGTGCTGGGCTTACAGGCAAGCACCGCCATGCCCAATCATTGGGCTCCATGTGCCCCATAAGCAGGGCCAGCAAGGCACCCTGGGGACCGAATCCCCATCTGCCTAGCAGGTACTTTAATCTGCTGAGCTATTTGGCCGGCCCTAAATCTTCAACTTTTTAACCTTTTACTTTCCATTTTATTTTTCATCTCTTTTACTAATATTTCCCAATATTTGTGAAGAGAAAATCTAAATTCCTTCAGTAAGATTGAAGGATTGTTAGAATGATTATCCACTAGCTAGTCCCTATCATTAATATTTTACTACATTTAGAGTTTTTCTTTTTTTCTTTTTTTCAGGGTCTCCTTAGCCCAGGCTGGCCTCAGACTCACAGAGATCCTCCTGCCTCAGCCTCCTGACTTGATGGAAATGTGCTCTGTTGTTCAGGATCTCTCTGTGGTTTGGGCCTGAAATGTTACCCAAGGATGCATGTGCTCAGAAGTTCATGCTCCAGGGTGGTGATCGGGTCGTGGAGACACTGTACTCTTCAGGAGGCGTGAGGTGAGGGCCCTGGGTGGGAGGTCAAGGTGCGCTAGGCACCCGGGTGCTTCCCCTGCCCCTTTCCTCCTGTCTCTATTTCCTGGATTCACAAAGTGAGCAGCACTCCCTAATTCAGAAATAGGAGCCAAAAGAAATCCCTCCTTTTTAAATTCTGGGTGCCAGAATTATTTTCCCAGTGACAAAGCAAGTGACTCAATCACAGTGCCAGTGAGGATCACTGCCTTGATTCTATACCTCTCGTTCTTCACCACACTTTCCCTCAGCCGCCTTTGGGACATGTGCTGGTCACTTGGGCAAAAAGGTTTGGTTTTCTAGTTTTTTAAAAATTTTCTAACTTTTTTAAAGAGAATGCAAATTAGAATTAAAACAGGAAAAATTACAGATGATACAGAATTTCACTTAACAAAGCAATATGAATTTCACAGTGTCTCTTGTAATAGTGTTGTCTTCCAACACTATTACCAGATAAATGCATGAAAAATTGGAAGAAGAAAAACAGAAAGACATGCATAAGAAATTAAGAGAAAAAGAACAAACAACTGAAAAAACGAGATGAAACAAATTAAAGCAAGAACTGCTCCTTTCCATAGACCGACAGAAAGACACTGTACAGTTGTCCAAACCCTCCTGCTTCCATACCTGGATAAATGTCTGTGGGGCAAGGAGATTCACCTATGTATCTAGTTGTTTTTTGGGTGCACCCCAAACCTAATGTATAACACTGAGAAATTAAGCAACTTAATAACTTTGTAGTTAAAAAAAAATAAGCAAATGTAAATATTTCACTCCATGCCTTCAGTTGACTTAAGAGCAAGTCTTGATTTGCATACCGGTGGGGAAGGAGAATGTGTTCCGAGATGGAGCGGCTGAAGGGGTGTCCACATACCATCACGTACAGTGCAGTCCAGATTCTCAAAGAGGGCCACAGGAAACTCGAAACACCCAAAAGCGGGACTGTCAGAAAGTGATGCAGGGCAGAGAAAGGCGCTGGCCCCGAGGCACAGCAGGCATCTGTGCTCCCAAGTCAGGTTCCGGCTCCTGGAGAACGCACGCGCACGTGGAGCCCAGCCTCGACTGCGCTTCTGCTCCTCGCCTGCCACTGCTGAGAGCCAAATGCTGTGGGGGGTGGGCCTCGCTTTCCCGGCCTCCCCAGGAAAGAAGCCAGCCCTGGGAACTGCTGTAGACAGGGTTTGTGCCACTTGCATCATTTGTGAAAAGGCGCAGTTCTAAATGGGTCATCACTGAAAACCACGATTTACTGTGGAAGTGGAACCATTCTTTTATGCTAAATATTTTCACTTAGAACCTGCAGTATTTCATGGTACTTGAACTTATAATTATGCAGAAATATACAACAGAAGGGTAAATGTGTAGGTAGAAACACAATCCAAACTCCCAACCCCACATCTTACACAAGGCTTCACAGATCAAAACAGAACCATATAACCCAGGACACATGAGTGTGCATGAAGAGGTCAGAGACCCCACAGGCAGGGCTCAGGGGCTGCCTCCCGAGACCAGGCTGCCAGCCCCGAGGGCATGGGGGTCCCTGTAGAAATTGAGTTCTTTCAAATTAAACAAAGAAACAAAACTGACCCAAAGTCTTAAGTGGCTTCCTACTGCTGTGGGAGAAGCAGTCCCTTAGCGGGACTCAGCGCCAGGCCGGGGTCCCTGGCCCTGTGGCCCTTCCATTCTCTCTGAGGTCATCACACACTTGGCTCTTCCTTGCCATCCTGCACTCACCTGTCTTTCCCAAGTTTTTAGATTTTTGAATGCAGAATTTTTTTTTTCACCCACTTTACTTTGCTTGAAATTTTCTCAGCATAACTTCCTCATTCCTGGTGACCTCACCAGCTCCTGACTCTGTTCAGATCTACTTTTGAGAAGTTTTACTTTGGAGGACTGGTCAAATAGCTCAGCAGATTAAAGCGCCTACAAGCAGGCGCAAGGGCCAGGGGTGGATCCCTGGGCCTTCTATGCCGGCCCCGCCCACAGGGCATGTTGAGACAGCAATTGAGACTGGGCATAGTGGCACATGCCTGTAATCCCAGGTCTTGGAAGGCTGTAAACAGGTGGATTCCGGTCTAGTAGTGAGACCCTGAACACCCTGAAGACCCTTCCCTAAAATACAAAAAAAAGAAAAGTTTTACTGGAAGCTAAATTTCACTTAGCTCAGTAATATAATATCATAGGGCATTTATTTGTTTGTGTTTATGGGTGGTGCTAAGTGGAACCCAGGGCCTCGTGCATGCCTGGCAGGCACATGGCCTCAGTGCTGCATCCCCAGCCCATACTGATGCCTGGCGTCTACCACTACTGTCCACCACAAGGGCCATGAGAGCGACCACCCTGAGCATCCTGATCTGAGAGCACTCCGTACCCGTAGACTGTCTGTCCCACGCAGCTCCTCTAAATGAGTGACTAAGCAGTGCCTGGGACCTGGGGTAGCTTCACCAACAATGCCACCCTGTGGTTCCCCCTGAAAACAAAAGAAGGAATGCACCAGGCTGGGTGGTGTTCGGGTGCTGTTGTGAGATTTTATGTTCTGAGACCAGAGGAGAAGGATAAAAAGACAATTCTGAAATTATACCCAAGAAGTTTCCACAAACTTCCTTTCTTTTACTGAACTAATAAAAATCCAGGTTAGGGATTGGGGAGATAGCTCAGTGGTCTAAGTGCCTGCCATGCCCTGCCGGACCCAGAGCCCCAGGCACACTGGGCCATCCACCAAAACTGGGCATGGTGACCCATGCCTGTAATCCCAGTGCTGGGGAGGCTGAGACAGGAGGATCATTACAAGTCTGAGCTGTGCCCTGAGTGAGACCTTGAACCAAATAAATAAATAAATAAAGATTAAGAAGGTTGAGGCGGGCATGGTTGCTCTAAGCCCAGGCACTCAGTAGGTCGGGTACTTAGGAACAATCACTTTAATTTTCTGAGTCTCAAAATAAAAATAAAATTAATCTCTTTCAGCACCTTAAAGCTTATACAAGACTAAGATACTGGCACACAGTAAATGTTTAAAGTAAATACTAATTTTGCTCCCCACTTGTGCACTGTGGGGCACAGTAATGTGTGAACTTCTACTGTGTAGGGTTTTGAGGACTCTGGACTCCCAGCTGTCCATAGAGCTCAGTGCTGATGTCACCACTTACAGGCTTCCCTGGCAGGGTAGTGCCAGCAAATGCATGCTAAGTGCCCATTATATTTGGTTTTAGTGGACACTCAGATGACTGGAGTTAGGCTTTAGGAAGGCAACTTAACAGGGATGCCATGAGCATCCGGGAGGGGTGTTAGTAATGGCAACACGGGTAAGTCTAAACATTCTCTGAAAGATAAAATGGGCTGTGCAGTATATCCATTATTATTTCGAAATGCTTACATATAGTATAACTATTTTTGCAGTTCATATAGGCACTTTGTAAAAACTAAGAAAGTACTGCTGTTATACTTATGCTATAACTAAAAATTAAGACATGTAAGTTAAACGACTCACCGCTGGGAATCACAGTAAACCCGAGTGGAACCGATGCAGTACATTGTGCTTATCTGAATTTAGATGGAGAACCACAAAGTGCAGAAGTATTCCCAAAGAACATAACCTTTAATCCAGGTAAATCTTGCGCTAAGCAAACTATATTTACACAAAAGACATAACAGGTGGTAAGTATTTGCTTCATGAAGGATTTCATCATAGGATTATATTATGAGTTACCTATGTTTATTTTATTTTATTTATTTATTTTTTTACATTTTAGTTAAGGGTCTGTAGGGTCTCACTACATAAGTCAGACTCCTGCTGTTCCTCCTGTGTTCGTCCTCCTAGAGCTGGGATTACAGGTGTGTGTCACCACACCCAGTCTCAATCACCATCTCAGCATACCCAAGGGGCAGGACTGGCAAAGCAGTCCACAGATCAAGCCCCAGCCACTGCGTCTGCCTAAACAGGGGCATTAACCCACTGAGCTATTTGGCTGGCCTGCCTACGTGCATTAAAGAAGTTTGATCTATGTACCATTCCTCAGGTACATAGCTTTCATTTACAAGTGAAATAAGGGCATTATTGTAGCTAAACTTCAACTATTACAAGATGATAGTTTTCATTTAATACCAAGTATTGGGCACAGAAAATGAACTGTTAGTTGTAGTTGTGCTCTAAGACACAACTACAAGCTGGAATTTAAAATAGAAGTTCCATGTTATTGCATTACACTAATTGCATCACCTTCATTACAGCGCTCTGCGAGGCCTTTCTGTATTTGTGCAGTGCACATGTTTACTGTATAAACAAGGACTCCTATTCTGACACGAGTGCCGCAGCGTTGGCTGTTCTCCAGTTGCTGCGCTGTTCCTTCTTACAGAAGTCATCATAAGACACTATTTCACAGAAACTACCCAGACCTATCCAGCCCCCTGTACTCTCTTTCTGCTCAGCTCTGGCTGAGCAGGACACTCCGGGGCTGAGCACTGACTCAGTGCATCTTTCTCCTTCTCCACTTCAGTGACTGGATTTCTTCTCAGCAGTTATTTCTACACTGCTTCACAGCGAGTGTTGTCAGTGGTGTGACCATCTGACCCCACGTGGACTCAAAACTGAAAATCCCCGTGCTCCATGGAAGCCTGTACACCATTTTGCCCTGTTTATGAAAGTCGATTTTAAATCTCAAATTCTAACAAATGAAATTATTTTCATTATTCCTATATCAAACTGGCTTTGGAGGGGATTTTCCAAAGCAAAATAAGTTCCCGGCTTACAGGAATTAGTAACAAAATAAAACTGGCAGCTACTGCTGTATTATCCAATTGGGTTTCAAAATATCTCACAAGCGAGTGTTTGTTGCTTGCCATTGTACCTCACTCCGGCACAGGTTCTGAGGCACGGCGCAGTGCAGGCGACACAGACCAGCGAATCCCCGCCATCTCTGTCGCATGAAGAAGGCAGCTCTTCACCACTCCCTGCTACCTCACATGACACGGAAAAGTGAACACTGAGCAGCTTGCTTACCATCTCGGAGGAAAAGATCCTGGTTCTCGGGCCACCAAACATGGCCACTCAATACTGATAGAAAGTGACACAAAGAAATGAAAGATTAAAATATTCTGCCCAAGGGTAGAAGGATAGACAGAGGGGACTGGCAACATGGAGAGCGGAGGGGTACGATACAGTGTGACAACGAGCTCTTTGAGTTCACTGTCCTTTAATCAAATGCTGGCTGCAACGCAGCACCATAGTCCCTGGCTCATTTCTTGCTCCCCAGGACCAGAACGTGTGGCAGGGCCACTCTGGAGTTTGGTTTCTCACAACCACACCCTGCAGCTCTGAAGTCCTGTGGGCACAGCAGGAAGTGACACATATGTGATGCCCTGGGCTACCTAGGAGAATTTTGCAGTACACAAGATCATTCTTCTTTTTATGATTCCTTGTGGCTTTTCCACACTGTAAGTAGGAGAGGAACAATCCCGCTCAAGGCCAGGAACTCAGCAAAAGGTGTCGCCCCGCCCTCCACCTCAGGAGAACACAAAGCCGCATGCTCACACGTCCCAAGCCACCACTTTCGGGCTTCTTTTGGGTGGACATGATCGCTGGAGCCCAAGGGTGGCTGAAGCAGCGTACTGGGCCTTTCTGAGCCCTGTGTTCTCTCTAAACTCCAGGCAGCTGGTCTGGGCAGTATCACAGGTCCCTCCAGCACCGGTTCTTGTTTCTCTGGCCCACTGTCGGTCATACTCAATAAGTACGCAGTTGGCACCCTCAAAAAGTGCCCTCCTGTATCTCTTTGCCATTTGCGTTTCTTCATCTGAGAGGTGCATCTTCACCTCAGCCGCCCATGTGGGCATTGAGTCTTTGAATTTTGGGGGCCTGATTTTGAATTTAATGGTACTACTCATTTCTATGGGTTTACTGAAAGGAACAATTAATGCTTGATTTAAAAAAAAATTTTGATCAATTTTTCATGGTGATATCTGGAAACCTGAGCAACTACTTTGAAGATTACAATATGTAATACAACAACCATTACTAAATTCCTATCATCTTATTTTGAAATTCTGCATCACTTTTAGTGTTCAAAAAACACTTTTATTCTCTTTAAAAAAGAATCAAAGAAAAAAAAAAAACTGTCCTTCACCAGCCTGCAAGAGAACTCATAATCTTGCCCCGAGGGCCCCTGGCTTGCTATGGAGGTTCGATGTTGGACAGACCCCAACACGACCACCTTCTCAGAAAGGGGATATGGTGCATGTGTTACAGTTATTTTCCAGAGATAGGGATGCCTGATTATGATCATAACTGCAGAGAGAAAGACTGCTGTAATTAAATGTGAACAGAACTAAAGGGAAAGGAGGGGCTGTCTACAGCAGTGCTGGTGGGAATTGAGGGGTGGCCCCAGAGCCCCTTAGGGGACATGAAAGACACCACAGTGCCTGTGAGGCCTGGGACAGCAAATGCACCTTTCCAGGCACTCAGCAAACCAAGCTGTGCTGTGCTGTGGGAACCCTGCCTGGAGAGCAGGCCTGTACTGCTCTTCTGAAAGAACTCTGTATGACAGTGGGGCTTATGTAAGGTTTGAATATGTTTTAAATATGCTATAAACAGTGGGGTTTAAGTTAAGAAAATGTTCTCATTTTTATGAAGACATCTAAAAATATTTCAACATAAATCTAAATATTTTTAAAGGACTTAACTTTCTACTAAATATATCTGTATCTATATCTCTCTATGTAAAACTGTTGTGCCACTATTTTAATGCATACTTTGGAATCAAAGTATTATAGATTTTATACTCAGCATCATTCATATTAAAAACAGAAACAGGATACATTCTTTTTTAAAGTTGGAAATTTTACATGGCTAATTTTTCTCCTTAAATTCTTATTTTTATGCCCCAAAGCCTTTATTAGTTAGCTGTTATACTCTCCTATAAAACTGTACATAGATAAACACCCAAAATTTTTTTTAAAATCTGTCAGTAAGACTATTTAGCTAAACATTACTTTGAAAAGTGTATCAGTGCTAACAACAATTGTTGACAGGTGGTAACAATCAGATTTCAGGTCTAAAACAATCAGCAATTATATTTAATTAACTGAACAGCAGAATTAGATTTTGACAATACTAAACATTAAAAATAAAGTTTTACTAGAAAGACATCATTAACAAACTTTTCTCCAAAATTATTTCTTATCATTTTTATGTAATTTCTTATGATTGTTTCTTATAATAAATAGCATGTATTGTTTCTATTATAAAATACAAGATTTTTAGCATGTGGGCTTCAGTACTCAGAAATCCCGCTGCACAAATTGATCAATTGATCAACAGAAATAAGAGGTTAGGAATGGCAGCCAGTCCCTTGATGATCTGAAGTCCTCTAGGCTTTCGTGCAAAAGTCACACAACGATGTCTACATTGAGTATCTAGTACACCAGCGGCTGTAGTGATAGGAGTCAGAAGCTTGCTGTACAGAGGGAGCAAAGAGCAAAGAACAGAGCTAAGGAAGCCGGATCCTGGCAATTCCAGGGAGCTGGAGCCAAGGCAGTAACAGATTCCTGGGCGCTACCTGTTCCCTGTTCCTTTATCTGGGAAGTTACCAGCTAGTGAGATGCAAACTCAGAGTTTGGTGAATGTCAGAAGGCAATAGAGACGATAGCTGGATTACACCAAGTAAGCTCTGCACATTCTTTACCCTGCTTGTAGCCCACAATAAATGGGAGAAGCTCCCTGGACTTTGGTTATCAAGTACCTGTTAACACTGCAACATTTGATAACGGTAGTACTATAATACTTAATGCTAATGCAATAATTTTTTTTAGTTAAATACTAGTACAATATTTAGAATGTTGCTTTGGAAATCAAGATGATTTTTTACTGTGTAGCAAACTAAGATCAAGCTGAGGTGTATTTTTCCTACTGAAGTGGGAGGAAGTTTATTATGCAGAGGAAGACTGTGCGAGATGGCCAGTGCCCGCCCGTGATTACTCTGCAGAAAGAAGTTGTTAGAGGGAAGTGAGGAATCTGGAAGCCTGCTCCTTCACACCACTGATCCTTGGAAACTATTTGTAGGAGCAGAGATCTGAATTCCTTGGTTTTCCTTACATGAGACACTGAACATAAAAAGACAAAGGGAAGATTCCATTCCGTGTACCTGTCTCAGGGCGCAGCTGAGGGGATGCGGCCAGCAGGGCAGGGGGCTGCCTCCTGCGGCCAGGCAGCTCTGACAGCTGCATGCAGTGCACACCAGCCACACACTCCTTCTCCTGCTAAGGCAGATAGGAGCATCGCCCCACAAGGTCAGCTGTGAGGTAGAGGCAGGCCAGTCCTTAACAGCAGCCATCCAAGGCAGGGGTGCTTTGGGCCTAGGTGAGTTCCTGTGTGCCTGCATGCCTATGTGATAAACAAAGGGGCTTCTTCACTTAAGATGAAACTTTCAAGCATGTCTCCGGGCTTCTCCTGGAGAAGAGTGAGTACTACCACCCACGATCCCGTATCCATTTACTGGATAAGGGCCAGGCCTGAAGACAGGGATGAAAATACAGCTGTTTAAAAAGAGTTTACAAAGGTTGGCCAAATAGCTCAGCAGATTAAAGTGCCTGCAAGCAGACAGAGGGGGCAGGTGTTTGATCTGTCCTGGAGGCGAGGGTTGGATCCCTGCCCGTAGGGTGTGCTGAGACAGCAATTGAGATTGGGCGTGGTGGTACTCCTGTAATCTCAGCTCTTGGGAGGCTGTAAACAAGTGAATCCTTAGGAGTCCATCTACTAGTGAGATCCTGAACACCCTGTAGACCCTTCCCTAAAATACAAATAGTAAAAATAATAATATAAAAACAAATAAATTTTTAAAATAAACAAAAAGATCTTATAGGTGTCTTCAGTGTTTATGCCTATATTTGTTAATCTGAGCAACAGATTTGATAAAAATGTGTAATATAATAACCATTTTTCTTGCTCTGAAATTTTGTACCTTAATGTATTCTATGTTATTCTGTTTCTGTCTTAGTTTTTACTATTTGTTTTGCTTTTGTTTTTCCTTTTACTCTTTAAAATAAATAAATAAATAAATAAATAAATAAATAAATGAGCTTATAGCATGCACTCTAAATGGAAGGAAAGTCTTACACTGAGGGAACTGCAGTTGGAAAACTGTCTGGGAACCGGCGCTGGTGTGAAGGCCAGATTCTACAAGCAGAGCAACTCTGGTTTCTGTGGCAAAGAGGACGAGCTCACCAGCGACAACGCCTGCTGCTGGGGCACTGGCCCCCGCTGCTCGGCAGCAGAACCTCAACCAAGGGCCACGTGAGTGCTCTGGAAGCACGCCAGGCCAGCGGGCAGGCTCCGCAACCTGGATCGCACAAGGAACACAACAAGAACCAATTTCTTAAGGAAACTCTCATATCCAAAAATCCCCACAATCCATGACTGCTTAGGTCCTAAAGCAAAGGGTAGCCACTGAGAAGTGAACTGCTGCAGCTGTGTGGTACTGAAAGCTCTGTGACAGCCCATCAGCTGTGCTCCTGAGCGGACCAATGACAGGAAAGGCAGGGGGGACAGCTGGCCAGACCGGGCATGCGCCGTGAGATGCGGGCAGCCAGGGTCCCACTGCCTGAGTGGGAGCATTGTTGAAATGGCCTGCTCCCCCGCCAGCTCTACTTTGTACAGATATGCATTTTTAAATTTTTATTGTTTTTTATTTTGAGATAGGAGCTTGCCAAGTTGTCCAGGCTCATCTGGAACTCACAGCCCTCCCATCCAGCCTCCTGAGTGGTAGGGACAACAGCCATGCTATGTGGCTCCAGGATACACCCTCGCCCTTTTAACTTACAAGGGCCAGGCCTGAGGGCGAATAGGGCGGCTGTACTCTTGGTCTCAGACTCCTCAACTCCAGAACTGTGAGAATAAATTTCTGCTATTTAAGCCATCCAGTTTACACCAGTCAGTCACGGCAGCTCTGGCGGACTAGTGTTGATGATTCTGGGGACAGACAGAACTGGATGCCATCTTTAAGCTACTGTTACGGCTGGTGTATAGATCTGTCCCCAGAGCCCTGGGTCATCACAGGTGGGGGTTTTTCAGAGGCGACTGGATCTGCAGTGTGATTGATCTGTGACACAATGCTACAATTCAGGGTGTGTGATTACTAAGTTAGTCCTCTGATTGGCTTAGCATTGCCCTAAAGCCGGAAGCCAAGAGTATAAAAGGGGCAGAAAGCTGCTCATCTTCCTCTTTCTGCCCACTATTACTGTTTCTTCACAGCCGCCCTGCTTTGGAGCCAGCTGGTGATGGACCAGAATGACTACAAACTGTGAGCTAAATAAACCCTCCCTCCTTTAACTTTGGGTCTCAGGGATTTTATCTCAGCAGCAAAAAAAGTCACTAAGCTACTAAACAAGACTTCTTCCCAGGCTTCTGTGAGAAAATGAAAGAGGGAAAAGGCTTTGGCTTAAGCCACTGTCAGGGATATGTTGTTAAGTGCACCTGGTTTACCTGGTAAGGAATAGATTTTGCAAGAATCTGAAGTAACAAATAGGATCTTGATGGAAGCAGATAGCAGAGAATGCACCAGCAAAACCCTAGCACAGAGTGACAGTGAAGTCCAGGCCCCACTTAGGGAATGGGGTAGACCAGAAGGCCAAGCCAAAGGTTGTAGGAGAAGAAGACAACTAAGAAAAAGGCATCTTCTGGGTCTGCCAATAGGCAGTGCAGAGGAATTAATGATGCTTTGAAGTTCCTCCTTTGGGAGTAGGCAGTACTGGCTATTTCACAGAAGGGAACAAGATGATCATAACTGGGTGTCAGCAGTATGGAGTGAGAGGCCAAAGGCCAGAGACAAAAAGATTCACTACAGTCACATAATGATAGATAACTGGGCTTTTGTTACGGTCATGCAACAGGAAATGGAAAAGGAAGGTCAGCATGAGACACTGAAGAGGTGGACAGAGCACCAGAAGGGGAGGGTGTGAAGCCACCCCAACACTGCCAGCCCAAGTGCACAGGGAATGGCAGTCTCTGGCACTGGGGTCCCTGGCAGAGTTCAACAGTCCTAACTCCCTAGTCCCATACCTTGGAGATCTGACTGAACTGATGGAAAACCACTGAAGGAGGAGGAAGGGTTGGAGAGAGGGCCACAGCAACTCTTTCAGAGGCAACACTGATGCAATGCAGATTCCCAAGTTCGTGTTATTTTCATTCATCCTTTCAGGCCTTCATTGATTCACCAGCCATTTCCAACCATGCTGCGCCAGGCACCATGGTGGCACTGAGACCATGGAGGCCTAGAGGCGCAGGATGTGTCTGTCCTGAGGACGAATGAGCGCAGGGAGCACAGACCTGCAGCAGCTTGTGGGTCACTCTAATCCTACTTGTCTCAGTTTTTGGTTTTCATAAAAACAGAAAATTAAGAAGAAAATACACAAACATTGTACTGTCAACCTTTTATAAAAAATGCATTCTTTTTTTTTTTTTCTATTTAAGAGAAAAAAGAAGTCTTATAGGAAAATAAAAATCAGAAAAACAAAAAAAGATTATGATATATTGTCCCATCTGATCACATTAATTTGTTTTATATTTGTTAAACAGTGAATTGGAAAAAATAGAAACTGAGGAACAACAATAGGAATGCTTGCCAGAAAAAAAATGTATTCAATAATTAATTCATGCCTTGCCACACTTTATGGTCTTTCTCAACTTCAAAGGAGACATACCACACTGTAGTAAAACATTTGACCTAAGGTTTTTCATTTGAGATACATTTAGACATAGAGTTGGTAGCTAGAAATTTCACCAGTCATTTACCAAAGTCAAAGTTAAATTGTTCATTTTGTAAAAATTACCTACCAGTTACTTCTTTTGCCTGCTAAAAGGAAATACAGTGTGGTTCCTTCTGAAGTCTTTATTAATCCTGTCAGTGGGGAAGGTGGATTCTGCCAAACCAGACGGTGAAGAGTGGGGACAGAGATAGGACAAGGGTAGATGCGCAGTAAAAGCTTGATATTAGGGAAATGTTTTCAGATAGCACAAACTTCAGTAATCCATGAATGTCAAACTCTATCCCAAACAAAAGAATGCGTTTAAAATTCTTAGCCAGCTTCCATGGCACACAAGTCTGTAATCCAGGTACTGGGAAGCTGAGGCAGAAGAATTGCAAGTTTGAGGTCAACATGGGAAACCTAGGATGAACTCATCTCAAAAACAAAACAAAGCCGGGCGTGGTGGCGCATGCCTGTAATCCCAGCACTAGGGAGGCTGAGGCAGGAGGATTGTTGTGAGTTCGAGACCAGCCTGAGCTACAAAGTGAGCTTAAGGCTAGCCTGAACTGCATAGTGAGACCCTGTCTCAAAAAGACAAAAACAAAACAAACAAAAAAAAAAAACACCAAAATGAAACAAAACAAAATGAAGTGCAACAAAATAGAGCACAGCAAAGCAAGGCAAAGCGAAACAACCAAAGACACACACACACAATCACACACACAAAACTTTACTCAACTAGTTGGCACATGAGTAACACTGGCAGGAACAAATTAACTACCTTTGTCAACAATAGCTGTCGATTTCCCTAAAGACACCAGGAGAACACACCCAACACGAGGGTACAAACTCAGGAACACTCACTCGTGGTGATGCGTGTCCGGGGAGAAGTAGACAATCCTCTTGGTACTGGCCTGGCCTGGAGTCTGCACCTGGGATTTACAACAGAGGACAAGTCACAAACTGATTTTTTAGAAGCACAGTGGATAATGGGCATCTCTATGTGATTCTAAATTGGTCTCCATTCTAAAATGAAGAAACTGTATCAATTCTTAGATCCAAAACAAAACTGCATGGACCACAAGTGTAATTCAGCTCCTGGTGAGAATGATCCTTTCGTGCAGTGCCGTTACTCTGCTGGATTTAAAGATTCTTATGAAAGCATCTTTATAATAACGTAAACACCATTTGTAAGAAACAGTTCCAAATCATTTGCATATGTTATTCTTACAAGAAAATAAGGCTTATTTTGATCATTGTTGAGCAGGCAATCTTTCCATGAAACTGTGTATTCTAGTTAATTTCTGAATGTGCACTGACTATGTATTGTAAGGTACGAACTTCAGGGCAGACAACTCAGGTCAAGGAGATGCTGAATAACCCCGGGTATAGTTTCTCCACAAACTGAGTAATCCTTTATGTGCACAGAATGACAACTTCTTTCACCAAAGAGAACAACATTTCACTCCGCTTCCAAATAGATGCCTGATAGAGAACAGTCTAAGTGTTTTCTTGATAACATATGCCGCTTTGCTTTTTCAAGAATCTCACACTTCTACCTTACAGAAAGGTTCTCCAAGTGACCAAAACCCAGTACTGGGCACCTAGCAGCCCAGGGACAAAGCGCAAGCTTACAGCAACAGCCTCGGGTACCATAGAGAGGCTCGCTCTTGAATTTTATTAGTGTGTTTTCAACAGAATAAAATAACAAAGAGGGCTCAGAGAAAAACATTTTCAAATCCAAGTCTCTTCCTGGGTTTCTTTGGGGAGTAGGGATGCCAGCACCCCACTCCGGAATCCCACGCAATGCAAGGCTGGCAAATGTGCGTGCCCAGGCCGTAACATGAGCCAGGTCACAGTGGGGCTCCCCAGGTGAGTGTGTGGCCCTGCTCCAAGACCGCACCCCGCACACAGCCCAGAATTCGGTTTCCAAGCTATTCCAGCGGGTATCCCAGGAACACGGTAATCCATTTTCTACACCGCGGCTCTGAGAAAAGCCCGCTGAGCCTGTGTCATGCTTTGTTAGAGGTTCGTGATCACATTAGCTCCTGGTGGACCTGACACTTTTATTCAGTTTACAGTGTGCTCTATGTACAGGCAACTTATTTCCTTTGCCGGGGCTGCTGACAACCTTTTCCACACTATATTAATCTTGTTTACTGACTTTATCTCGGTACAAATATCAGAAAACTGAACTTTTTATCTCAGAGAAAAAATAAACAACATGTTGACAGAAGCAGAAGCTATTTTCAGAACTAAAATTGCTTGTTTACTTGAAGCTACACTTATGGAAACATGCTTTAGATTTGCTCAGACTTGAAATACATAATCTGAAATTTAATAAATGTAGCAATTTCACATACACCCATGTGATAAATTGCTTGATGAAAACAATACAACTGAATACAATAAAATAGAATTTATAACTAACTTATACCATAATACAAATGTAAGCTTTCAATCTAGTCAGAAGTAATTACAGTGTATATTTCTCAGAAATCCTACCTATGTACAAAATAACTACCCACACAATTCAATTCTGGCAAATAACTCACCACAGATTTCTGGTATCAAATGAGGCTACTCAAAAGGTTTTGCAAATTTATCTAGTAATGGCCTTTTAAAAAATAAAAGGGGTTATCCATTGTTCTTTTCAGTTGATTTTTGTTTTATTTTTGAAAACTCACAAAAACAGGCACAGTCAATTTAGAATTTCTAAAAATGAAATAAAGCAACATTGATATCTAGACATGGGATTTTCGCCAGGGCAATGCCTCTGATCCATCTTAAGAGGAAAATGCTATTCCAGTGGCAATCAACCTTACCTAACACGAGAGGATTTTTTAATAGAGAATTCAGCTTGTGAAAAGTAGTGTTTACTAAAGTTTGAGTATAGTTTGAACTTTGAAATAAATGTTTAACATGATTGTTAGTAGAATTATCTAAGGTATTACTTAACTCCAAGAAACACATTTATAAAGAGTTATAATTGTTTCATCATTAATTGAGGGTGAATAACAATATGTATAAAAATAAGAAGTACTTTTCACATTACATGAAAGTGATCTTCCATCGCTCTTTCCTCTTGTTTAGTTTTTCCATACTGGGTGATCAACTTGAGGCCTCCAGGTGTGTTTTGAGGCTGAGTCTAGCTATGTTGCTCAGGTGGGCCTTGAACTCATGACCCTCCCATCACCTCCCTGCTAGCTGGGCTTCCAGCCATGTGCCACTCACTGGAAACAGCTTGAAGTAGTAATTTTTAGCAAACAATTACACATTGCTTGTTTTCTTTTCCAAAATGTAGACCTTCTGGTAATTCCACAAATGTTTAAGAAATCACAAGTTTTAAAAAGTCATATCATTTTAAATCTCTGGTAAAATATTCACATAATCAAGTTCGTGAAAGAAAATTTATTTCCTAAAATTAGATAAGGAACAGCTAGTCTGTTCTTCATGAGAAATGAGGCCTCTATAATCCAATTCTTGTTATTGTTAAAACCCTAGAGAAAACCATTTATGTAATTAGCCAATGTTCAGTGATGATGACCTTAGACATCCCATTACATGCCCTGAATTTTTATGATTCATTTGCTAAGTACTACGACATCAATAACGACCATAACCCTAAATACAGAAGATATATTTCTTTCCATTACCTACGCTTATTACATCCCCAACTCAAAGCCAGGAAAAAATAAATGGTTTCAAGATAACATAATCTTTATGCCATAATGGTAAAAGATCCCATTGCATTTAAGTTTTCTGATTGTTTACAGTCAAGTAACAGAAATGCAGTAGTCAGAGGTGAAAATTTAATAAGTTATACAAACTCTACTATTAATTTATAAGGCCAATCCATGCCAATGTATTGGAAGCTCAGCTAAATGGCTTCAATGGCAAACTCTTATTTCTTTTTATAGACACATTAAAAACAATTTCCTACTCCTTCAATCATTGGAAAAATAACAGTTTCAGACTCCTCGGGAGATAAATGGGACAGCTGGACCAGTGTCTCATTTTCACATTGTGGTCACCAGATCCAGGGCCACTTGCACCTCTGTGGAGCTCTGCAGATGGCTGCCCCATCAGGCGAGTTCAGCCCAGCCAGCGCCCTCCGGTGGGAGCTCTTCTGTGCTGGCGACCTACTTCTCTTCTCACTGATGAAGACGCCTACAAATCCGTGATGTGCTCCATCCCCACAGAAGCACAGCAGCCGCTGTGGATGCTCCTTTCTCCTCAGCACAGCCATCCCCGCTGGCTCTGTTTTGATTTGCCCCTATATGTTATTTGCCTTCCAAACAGCCTTCCGCTACAGTGGCCACACTGATGAACACGCAGCGCGGCAGCTGCCACTCGGGACGAGGCCTCTCCATCGTGCAGGGACAGGGTGACCAAGTCGGCCAGGCCCCTGGGCTGCAGAGCGCCTCCGCCTCAGCGGCCCCCCATTCACCCCCGATGTTTGGTCAGGACCAGAACTTTCCTGCTTCTCTCAGAACAAGTTCTAATCTCATTCCTCCAAAAGGAAGAAGCAAAGCTTTGAGTTGAGTGGCCCCAGATGCAGGTCGCTAGTGCATTTGTTCAACGAGCCTGTCGGTCAGATGTTGGTGGCAGACATGAAGGAAAACAGCTCAACAGAAGCCAGTTTATAAAAATCTGATTTAAATCCTGTGGGTAGGAAGCGAGGCTGGGAGGGTAAGGGAGTTGGTTTTAGAGGCTAGTGTTCAAATCTGTTTTCAGTAAAAGAGCCAAGAGGATAATCTGCTAAATGTTGTTGAGTTAATTAATTTTCATCTTTATCAAAATGAATGCATTGTTTATCCCTTACCCCCTGCCATTCCATAAAGGAAGATTTTTCCGGGAACATTTCAGATGAGGGCACCTGTGTCTCATATAGTGCTGTGCTGAAAATTGTGACAAGCGAGTTGGGGGAATGAATAACATATTTC
Source organism: Ctenomys sociabilis (assembly GCA_004027165.1). Classification (NCBI taxonomy): domain Eukaryota; kingdom Metazoa; phylum Chordata; class Mammalia; order Rodentia; family Ctenomyidae; genus Ctenomys; species Ctenomys sociabilis. The sequence continues at coordinate 14,678 of PVKA01018439.1, read as the reverse complement.
ATCGTGTCATCTATTTTCCTAATATTACAGAATGATCAGAATTCACAAAAGGCACCATCTATTCAGGGAGAGAAAGCAAATTCAAGAAAATAGCACTAGAATTACTTTTAAAGCAACATGTAGAAAAGTAAAAAAAAAATGTTTTAGAATTACTTTTAAAGCAAATACTGGAGGTAACAATTCAAGCAGCATAAAGTAAACAGCATTTATAAGATTAAAGGGGAGCAATGCACTTATCTCATTTAATAGGCATAAGGAAGGGGGAAAAAAAATCACCTCTCCAGGAAGCCCACGTAATTCATCTCCCCCTGCTCCAATCCATTTTTCCAACCTGCCAAATCTAAGTTTCTAAGTTGCTCTTCTTCACATGTCAACTTTCTCTTTCCAGAGGCATCCACGAAAGTGAAATGAAAACTAATGTGAGATGCATTTGGCTGTCCCTGTGGACCCCTCCTCTCCTGCTGCTGTGATCTGGCACCTCACGCAGCCCCAGGTGCCCCTTGTCCACCAGGCTTCCTTCATGTCATGCAGCACATATTTACTGGAAACCCTCTGCACACAAAAAAGTATGCTTCCATCCACCACAAGCAAGGAGGAGGTGGTGTCCTTTCAGTTGGTGAATTTTAGTTACATTATTTCATTGAATTACTCGAGATTGTGATAAAATATTGAGTTATAGCATCCTCCCAAAGCCAAGTTATTTTGTTCATTTTTTTTCTTAAAAATAAGAATCATATCAGTAAACATTTCATGGGAAATGTGTATTTCTATTCATATTTTAATTTCATTTTTTGTGTTTCTGTGTAGGTAACATACATGTATTTATGGACTGGTCGTGGAAACAAATCCTCTTTCCTGCCTCTAGAAACTGAAGGATAACAGACCTGTCCTAGACCCATTGAAGATGTGTGTGTGTGTGTGTGTGTGTGTGTGTGTGTGTGTGTTGGTTCCTGGGAGAGGTCACAGTGAGGACACCCTGTTGGCATGAGGTCCTTGAGCAGCAAATGCTCAGGAAGAGGGGAGACCCAGTTTTCAGAACATCAGGGCTACCTGAACTTTCAGAAATGGTGGTAGTAAATTACTCGAGGTATCGAATTCTCAACTGTTCAACTGAGGAAACACCTTCATGTCTGAGATTTTGTCAAAACCTAGTGATGGCACTGGAAGGCACACCAGATTCTTGCCACCAGTGTACATCTGTATATATAAAATAGTTATCATAGATATACAGCTACTTTCTCTTAGTTCAGTGAGAAGTTTTGAACTAATAGTATTTAGACACAATATCATGTCTACATCTTGTACTATGAATAAGTACTATGAAGACAACAATATGCAATGTATTAATTATAGTAACTTACCTATTTTGAAACTGTCTCATTGCTATTTCTTTCTCAATAAAATTAATATAAAAATAAAAATAAATTCAAAGCAACAATAACAAATAAATAAAATGGCAGCTTTCACACATACTTCTGCTCTTGGCTACAGAGTCTCACTGGCATGACCTTCCAGGAATAACTTTTTGTTAGCATCCAGGAGGCATCTACTATTCATAGCCATTATGTTGTCTGAATTAACACTGTGCACAGAGTTGGTATGAGAACACAGTAGGCAAATGTCGTGGCTTTGGTCAGAGTGATGGGTTCCACATTGTTTTATTTTTACTACCCCCTTTTAATTCACATTGGATTAAAAGATGCACAGGTGAACAAACCACCAAAGAGCAGGGTGACCACACCAAGCACTAATGGAACTAGTGCAAATGTTACTGTTCTCTTAACAACACTCTCGTTCTTCACAGGTCCCCCAGCCCACCCCACTCTGGGAGTGTAGGCAGAGCTATATTTTAACCTAAAATGTCCTACTCACCATGTGGTAATTTTTCTTTAAATGGAAGTCAATACACAAGAACAGGTGTTTCCTGTGTTGGGGTTGACCATAGGAGATGGTGACTGAGTCTAGACGGTGATGGTGGAAATTCTCTGCCCTCAAAGGACGCATCCAGAGGGATTCTGGCCACTGTCTGCAATTTCTAGGGAGCATGTGGGCTATCTGAAGTCCAAGGAAAGAGGACAAGTTATGGGTGCTGTAATAAATGGCCCTACACCTACTATGTGACACTTACAAGCTCTGACCAGAGGGAAGCAAACATTCCATGACAAGCACATGTGAAAGAATGCAGAAAAAAGTTCAAGTTTGGACTGTTTCTATTTATTTAAAGCAGCTCTCAGTCTAAATGTTAGTATGCCTTTAAGCCAGAAGGGTCTTAAAAGCCCCTACACCCCATGCAGAAATAAACCACAGAGAGGCACAAGGCTTTCAACAGAGGATTAGCCTTCCTGCAGGGGTTGGACATGGGTCACAGGGAAGACACTGACCTCAGAGCTGGCAGCACCACCCTAGGGAGTGAATTAAGACACAGATGTCATGTAAGTTTGAAGTAATCTTAGTACGTTTTCAAGAAACAGAGATGCATGTATTTTTCTACGAATCATCAAAATGACAACTAGACTAAGTTGCTAAAAGTTTAGAAATATACATATATAGACACAGTGCATATATATATATATATATATATATATATATATGACTATGACATTGGCAATTGTTACATTTTTAAACTAAAACTCAACAATGTAATTATTTTGAATTTTATTGTACACACTTATTCTCAGTTGAAATACTGTCAGCATTAATAATCAAGAATTTAATAATACTGGCCTACTGGAGTATTAAAACTCTAATTATTTAAAGGTTAAATTCTCATTTCTTGGTATAGACTACTAATGAATGATCTAAGGGCTTTAATAGCACAGATTAATCACGATATAATTGCACAACAAGTAGAGCAACAACTTTTTGCACGCTTTCCACAGCAGCAGTTTTTTGGGGAAGCTAAAGATTCACTGGCTCCGGGTGGCGTGCAGCACAAAGGTTAAGGAACCCCACAGGGCTGTCCAGCTTCAGCAGCAAGCCGTGAGTGGCCTCTACTGGCTGACCAGCAGCTTCCGAAATCCCTCAGTTGGGAGGCTAGCTCTGGGACAGGCTCCGAGGAAACAAGCGTGCAGCACCGCCTGTGTCGCCCACTGTGCATAGCGCCTGTGCACGTCAATGCCAGGGCAATAAAATGTACACACATTGGCACAAAAAACTTCATGACTTCCTCTCACTGGTGCATGCTTAAAGAATTCTAAGAGTCGATATAGGCCCTGAAAAAGTCTAATTTGTATACATGATAGTGTAAGTTTGGATTTTTCCTATTCAATTCCTATCAAATAAATTCATGTCTAGCTTTAAAAATAAGCACTTTAGGAATTAATGTTTTTTATTTGACTTTTTAAAATGTATTTGGTACAGGGTCTCAGTATGCAGCTTGGACTCAGGGAGACCCTCCTGTTTTCAGCCTCCCCTGTGATGGGATTACAGGCGTGCTCCACCAACCCTGGGTTTCAGGGGCGGGGCCAGCGTGGCATGTGGTTCTGGGGTGGAACCCCAGTCCTTGCACTTGACTAGGCAGATGCTTAGTCTGCTGGGCTATTTCTCTGGCCCAGGAATTAACACAAAAAACTCAGATTTAGCTGTGTATTTAACCTTGGCAAACCTTTTTTAGAGGCTTATACAAAGAAAGAATTTAACAAATTTTGGAAAGAATTTGAGATTTTTAAAAAGGTATTAATATCTTGTCATACTTTATGAAACTACTGTGCTAGAAACATAGAAAATTCAAAAAATTTTTAAAACTTCTGTATTACTGTAACTCTATTTCAAAGTATTTTTATATTCAAAACCTAAACTGCTATCATTAGGAAATGTCAATTGCGTACCAATAATGGAGAAAATATTTCAGTTTCTGCTCAACTGAGCATTTATAAATATACACATTAGAGCTTTAGTTATGTTCAGGAGCTTTTTGTTACTAAAAGCCTACTGCATGTGAGAAATTATAATTTTTAAACTTATATGTTTAAATATGTAATGACGTCTCTGACTCACTCCACCCTTTACTCAATCTATACATTTCAAATGAACCCAATTTGTGCACAATTACCAAATATGTCTGGTGATGTCAAAAGGTGGCAACACTTATGTTTAAAAGTTACAGTGTGCACATGTAACAATATTCCAATAGCTTTGACCTTCCTTTCAGAATTCTGCCCCATTATCTCTCCTGCTCAAAACCGTGCAGGGTTATTTTGCCGCCAAGTGAGATGACCCTCCTTCTCCATAGACCCCTCCGGGATAAGACACCCTGACCTACCAGAGCCCTGCTTATTAGCCTGCGATATACAGCAGGCCCTGTAGCTCCTATGCGGAATTTGTTTGCAAGAATCTTTTTATTTCTCTGGAAATTCAAGGCATTTTTAACCATAATTTGCAACTATTTTAAGGAATTTCAGTGACTAGAAATTAGATGTCTTGAAGCTGGCTCTTCCAGTCCCCCAATTTCACTGTATTTTTTTTCTAAGCCATGGATGTGGAAAATAGATCCCAGAAGTGTTTTCTTCTTGCTGTTTGGCTTATGCAGAGTCCACTGTTTGAAGGGCCAGACTAAAAATCCAAAAGGGACACTCTGGTTTCATTTCTCAGGAGAACCACAACATGCAGCAGTGCTTGGGACACAGTATGAAATGGTTGTGCTTGGATATTTTTTTTTGGCGGGGGGGAGAAGAAGACAGAGGGCAACCTAACAGCGAAGATAACGAATCAGGCAACATGCTTGAGGTGGTGACACATTATCAAGTTAGCACTTTGGATAAAAATTCTACCTATACATCAAACATTTTATATAACAATTCATGTATACCACACAATCTTACCTGCTTAGTTACCAATTAAATTAGTTTGATACTCAGAATCAATTGATGAACATTCCACTAGCTAAATTATTTCCTTGCCACATTGTTTCATGAAGGATCATAAATCCATGAGTTGCACATTCATCTCTTGGGACTGCCTATGATTTCCATTGTTTTTCCAATTGTTTCAGGACCTTAAATGCCAGTGCTGTCATAAGAGAACTCAACACACACCAAGGGAAAAATTACAGCTGTTTTTGATATCTGAAAGACTGCTTGTGGGAATCTCAACAATATATGTGTAGTAATTTATAAGGAAAATGCTAATAGTTTCCACATTTTTAAATTGGTAAGAAATATGGTTTATGTTTAGCAAAAAAACACAATGTTACATCCCACCAAATATTCTACTCAAGTTAATGTGGAAACAACTACAGTGTAATGACAGTGTATGTTCATATAACTAAAAAAGGCATGTAGCCACTAATCGGAAGGGGAGAAGAAAAGCTGTAGATACAGGTGCATGCAAACTACTCCTTAGGACATAAACAAGTGATTGGGTTTGCTGCATAATACACTGCAAATTTAAAATAGATGAAACCAACAAAAAGTAGAAAAATGACAAGAGGAGCTTAAGAAAAGATTGCTGAAACCCAAGTTAATGTGTGTGTTTTGGAGGTGAAGAGATGTGAACTTCAGGAGCTGGATGAGGATCAAGCTAAAGAAAAAAAAGGGCTTTGGTTATAGAAGTGATGACATGAATCCAGCTCCAGCTTTGCAGGAAGAAAGGTTGGGGATGGTAGAACGAAGGTTCAAAATCTAGCTTTGAATATTTGTTTATCCATGTTCAAGCCTTCTGTCACTAAGATACATCACCCTGATGGCTGAGACAGTGAGATGCCAGCAAGAGTCACCGACGCAGAGCAAGGAGAAGAAAAGCAGGGGTGAGATGTTGCCATCTATTAAACCATCACAGCGCTGCCTCTGTTAGCGCTCACTGAGCTCCTGTCTGCACGGAGGAGCTAAGTGGAAGTAAGCAAGAGACCCAGGCATGCGGGGCATTAGGGACTCGCCTGGGACACGGGAGGAGGTGGGGCCTGCGAGGAGGGTGCCAGGCAGAGCAGCTCCCTTGTCCAATGCACCACAGAGAAAAACATTACCCTCCTGGAAGGAGAGAGGCCAGACAGAGAGCCTGAGGAGACATGACTGGTCCCCAGGGTTGTGTGTGCCACATAGGGTCCCTGAGCTCCTGCACCTAGGAAAGGTCTGCTGGATGGGCAGGGCTGGTTCCGAAGGAATTCCATAGGTCTTGGCCACGAGTTTTAGTGTTGACAGCCCAAAAGGCTCTGACATAACCAGAGGGACCCCACCCTTTAGGATCTACTCAAGCAGGTGGAGTCTCCTGGTGACATGAAAACAGGCAGAATCCTATGTGACTCACAAGTAAAGTGTTATGATTTGAAGCTTTTTTTTTTTGGTAGTTTTATTCCACACAATGTAGAGCATATTTTTCAGTATATAGTTTACAAAATCAACTATGGCAGCATTGTATGGTTTGTGCTGTTTAGAAAACAAATCAATTCAAAATCCCAGTAGAAATTCTTGGTATTCAAATATTGGGATTATAATGAACATATGATAGAAAGTATGAGTAAAATATACTGTCAATGTTTAAATTTCAAAAATTATTACAGTAAAAGATAACACTGCTGCTAATTCCCTTCCAAACACCCCCCTGCCGTGACTCCCCTCATCCTGGGGTTCCTGCGAGGAGGCCCCGTGAGGGAGCTCTGGATGCGCTCCTTCCTGGGCATCCTTCATCCCGCTGTCCTGGTGCCTCAAGGTTTGGAAGTGATGCAAAGAATGTACTCTTCATGGCCATTCTGACTTTGGGGAATGGCAAACATCTGCACTGTGCCAGATCAGACTGGTGAGCAAGGTGGAGGAGACGGTGCTGTGCAGTCTGCACCCGTCTGCCTTCCTTCTGGGTGGCAGTGGGCAGCAGCATTCACCATATCTGAAAAGATACTTGCAGAAGAGGATTCGGGGACTGCTCAGAAAGCAGCAGGAGTGGTGGAGGAGTGTGTGTGAAGTGGGGGGAGGGCAGAGTTTTCTAAGATACACAAGTAATTTCTCCCCCGCTTCAAATTCTTATACCTATTTGTGTTTTTCTTGCATCAGTCAAGAGAGTTACACGCCAGTCTGTCTCATCTACACTACATGTACGTTTCGTCACAGCAGAGACTATGTCTAATTTGCTGACTGACAGGATTTAGTAGCCAGGACTTGCCTATGGAAGCAGGCACTGCATTATGCAAAAGCACAGCTATTGTTCATGAAAGCAGATCACCCTTCTGATATAGTCATAGAGTGCAGGGTTATAACCCGGTAGCTGCACAAGCAGGTTAAACATGATAGTTTTCCAAAAATCTGAAATACTGTCTTAGAAGTCATGACGGCACCTATATAATGAAAACCACTCTATTACCAATTTCACAAAATTAAATAGTACAAAAGAACTTATTAGAAAGTATGCACCTTTGAACTAAGTGACTGTGATTTACTAAGTGTTTTGCAGAAAGAGTAATTTATAACTTTTTAATATATAAGAAATGGAACACAATAGTATTCTTCATAAACCCCTAGAACACATTGCACAAGTTGGCCAAAAGTAACAGAGGCATGTTGTGCCTGCTATTGAAACTGTGCTCAGGGGGCACACACCTGTAATCCCAGCCCTGGGGAGGCTGAAAACAAGAGGGTCCCTTCAAGTTTGAGCTGTATGGTGAGACCCTGTGCCAAAAACATACATTTTTTAAAATGTGTTGTCTCTAATGTCTTATCTATTATTCCTAACTCTTTTTAAAATAAATTAAAAAATAAAATGTAAAAAGGTCAAGAAAAATGAAGGATTATTGAAAGAAAGAGTCAATGTTTAATTGTTTGATCAATCTGGAATGCTTGTATCTGGTAATCTGAGCCACAAATCTGATAACAATGTGCAACATGCCAAGCATTCTTCATTTTCTATTCTTGTTTTGGAATTCGGTTCCATCTTTACTATTCTATGTTGCTTTGTTATTATCTTTGTTCTTGCTATTTGTTTTTACCTCTTTAAAATTTAAAAAAGATACAAACAACGGATGTCATTCACTTCAATAAATGACAGACACCCTTCTGTGGGAGGACGGGCCACAGAAGGGTGGTCCCTCTCACTCGGGCTCCTCGCACTCCATCTGTATTCTGGCCGGCAGATGCGCAGCATTTATTGCCCTCCATGTTAACCGGCTGTGCACTCACCTATGCACCTATGAAGGAGAAGCTTTGTCCCGATACACTCTCTCTCTCCCCGACATCACCATGCCCGGGGCCTGGTAGACACGAACCAGAATAGTCATGTCGTGCCTTAAGTGTGCTTTATCTCAACATCTGTGTCATCATTCCCTGTAGCTCCTGCAGAAATTTCAAATACTTTAAATCACATATAACCAATGCTGTGTGCATATCTTTCTAGTGAGGCCTTGCTTGCTAAGGGCATATACAGTATTAATATGGCTCATAAAGATGAGAACAGCATGCAATTAGTGAGAGCACGCAATACGCTCACGATTAGGGATGCACTTCAGTGTGTACAACATAAGATCAAAGAGATTATTACTGATATTATAATTCCTCTCCCCCAAAACAACTAAAAGCCACGGTCTCTACCCTGCACATTTAAAAAATACAGGACCAGTCACTAAAAAATTTGAATAAACAGCATTCTCAAATCAAAATCTGAGTGTGCAAGTTATTATTCACAACTAGCTTTCTTACTAAACTGCTCCTCCTACTATTGACAAAGGTCTTAAGGTGCAGTTAATCTTAAATCTGAAATAAGGCTGTGTTTCATATTTAAACTGAAATTCTTCTTTTTTTTCTTCTTGAATTTATTTGAGATGGAGTCTCATGCTGCCCAGGCCGGTCTTGAGCAACTGGATTGGAGTGATCTCTGGCTTCTGCCTCCAGAATGCAGGCACTGCAGAAGTACAGCTTCAAATTGCATTTTGTACTCTTTCTTCCATCTATTAAACTATGTAGAGTCTGTTTTAATGAAAAGAAAGACATCCAGAGCTAATAAAAGCTTCCAACTGGTACTCTCTGTATCTTTTGCCATCTGGATCAAACAAAAGCTAACTGCTGCCTTTCAGTCTGGACACAATTGCTCTTCCCAATTCTTCAGGGGTGACCAGACGCCACCCGAGCACATGGTTGAACAGGACCCTGTTTATCGCAACCCAAGCTGTGAGGAACTCCAGCATTCAGATCAGGACCCCAGACATCCGGCTCAGCTACAGAGCTCAAATTAGCATGAGACGCTCAGGGTTAGTGAGGATTTTGGAGTCATCTGTCCCGGGAAAATTCATACTTTGTCACTTGTTACCTGCTCCATTACTTCACTTTGCTTTACTTCCACTGCCTTATATATAGGGTCAGTAAAGGTAGGATATAAAGTACCTGGAAAAATGCCTGGCACATAGTAAAGATGCAATTAATGCTGGTGATTATCAGAAGTTACATATCTAGCTTTTATATTCCCAATCTGTTTTACCAACAGATCTGACATTTCACTTCAGATCTAATTGTTAGCACTACTCATTTTGTTGTTGTTGTTGTTGCTAGTTTTCAGTTCTAATCACTTGACTTAATCAAAACAGGAAAAAGTAGCTTCCTCTCCATCCAATGTCACCTCGTTCTTAAGTACTACTCAACCCCAGCTGAGAGGGAGAACTGATAGTAAAGAAAAGGTCTAATAAGGAGGGAGGCCTAAATTCCTGGGAAGCTCCATACATAAGACTGCTTAAATTAAAGCCAGAAGTAGGAAATCATTCAAAATCTTCTGTACCAAAAATACACCCAGAACATCTGTGAATGAGTGAAAGGACAACTGGTGCTGGTTCAGTTGGGAATCCAGGGTAGTACTCGGAATTGGAACTAAAGCCAGCCATGACGCAAGGAGCAGCTTTGTCCTCACCTCCACGTAGGCCAGTGTCCACGCTTGTTTTTACATCTTTATTCATTTCACTTTACCTTTTCGTCAAACTCCCATGCTCCAACTTTAGGGCTTACTTTTATCTTTCTTCCTTTGCATGACTTATGCAAGACCTGCAGAACCTTCTTTTCCTATGGCTGAGGACCTACCCTCCTCCTAGAGCAAAGCTTTGGACCTAAGTGTGTATCACTGTGCACAGGAGATTTTCTTGATGACAGAGGAAAGTAGAAGAAATTGAAGTATGCATAAATTCGGTAGTGTGTAACAATGACAGATAAGTATATGTATGTTAAGAACAAAATCTTGTAAGATGAATCTGTCATGCCTACAAGCTTACTAATATTTTCCAATTGAAATATTTTCCATAGCTCCCCTTTGCCCACCTTTCTTTCTTTACCTAGTTACTACTTTGCAAAATGGACCACCTCTCTGAGCTGTGGTAGCAACTTGGTGCTAATCATCACAGAAAGAGCACAGCCCCTCCCAGGGCCAGCCTCCAAAGAGCCCTGCACTGCACACAGCCTTGGGTCTCTCAGGAATATGCTACAATCACCGCAAGCTCCTCAACAGCATCTTGCCTGCACTGCCCCTATGCTGGCCTCATGTGCTTTCTGTAGCCGTCTAAAAGAGATAGGAAGGAAATGGTGGGCAAACCGCACACTGGAATAGACAGCTCCATGCGCTGGGTATCAAGCACAAGGGCCACATGGGAACTGGCCCTGTGACCGCTCGAATTCATCCCAGCCTCTGAGTTCCTCTGACACCTTCCCTCTATCCTAGCACATTCGGCTTGATTTGCCACTGCCTCCCTTAGTGCATTCTTCATTTCTACCCACCTACAGTTCTCTTCCACTTCTGTGAAACCCAATTGCAATTAGTAAGAATACGACATCATTTTGATCTTTACCATTTGCTTTCTAGTCATTGGGAAGGTTCTGCCTAGGTGGCAACCTCTGTGAGTATACTAAATCCTTAATCAATATCTATATTTTGACAAACCCCAGATGTATGAGCTTTGATAAGTCACTTTAAGTCACTGGACCTCAATTTTCAAATGCTAAAAAATTCAATATTTTCTCTAAAATCCTTTACATCAGAACGTCCTATGATTCTACACTACATTCTAAGATAAATTTCATATAGATTAAAAATCAAAGGGAAAGTGTCATTTGGCTCATCCCTTTTGTCTATATTCCCTCAGCTCTTTGTTCATTCTATTAATAAAGAGCTGAACCTACCACATTAGATGAAGTGCACGTCCATTCCACAGGGCAGCAAATCTCTTCATACTGGGGCCTGCTCTGATTGATCTTTATAACCAGGCCATTGAAGGGCAAGATCTGGCACATTGCGGGGATCCAACATTTTCCTTAAATTGAAATTAATTAACTGAAAGAGACTTTGAAATGGGCAAAAAATATGTGGGGTTATGTGCTTGGTGAGAACAACTGATATTCCCTTTATAAAATCTTTCCTCTCTCCACTAACCTATCAGCACTTGACAGGCCTCAAAATATTACAGTATTAGAAAGGAAGGAATCAACCCTGCAGTAGGCAGGAGCAAGTCAGCTGAGGCACTGAGGTAGGGGGGGACCTCAAATTACTACAGGACACGTAGGCCAAGTAGGGCTTCAATGTCCATTTACATTAAATAAGGGGAAAGGAAATGTTTAAATTTACTCCATGCATAGATTGCCCACTAATTCAGTAATTTGGTTAATAGCAAGAATTCCAAACTGACAGTGACACAAAAATGTCAACCTTCACGAACTTCCCACCACATTTCAATTTTTTGTTTTAAATTTCAAAAATTAAAAAAAAACAAAGCTTCTTGAAAGATGATGAGCAGGTTATGTGTAAGGAGGTTTTTAAATACATAGAACTGTACCTCCATTATCAGAATTGTTTATTCTCAGACGATATGAAGATAAAATTAAAAATGGTGGCTTCCTTGTATGTTCCTATCACAAAACAAATTGACTCTGCATCTTAGGGGCTTATGTACAGACCATAAATGAGTATAATCTTGTTTCAAGTTTGCACTCAAGAAGTCTTGGGAGAGAAGTTATTCAGGAGACACAAAAGGCATCAGATGAAACCCTTCATGCTTTTTGGAGGCTGTACTGTAAATGTGCCAAGTGGGATGGGTCAGCTGAGGAGTTCCACAAAGCCTACTCTACTCGTTACATCTAAAGCCATTATGCTAACACCCTGCTCAGGATTCAGAACTTCTGATAGCTCAGGGGACTTAAGCGCCTGCCTAGACAGGCACAGGGACCAGGGTTCAATACCTGGTATGTCCTGCCGGCCCTGTCCCCGGGGCCACTGAGGCAGCGACTGAGACTGGGCGTGGTGGGGCACGCCTGTAATCCCAGGATTTGGGAGGCTAAAAACAGGAGAATCACTATAGTCCAATGTGTGCAGTGAGATCCTGTAGGCCCTGTACTAAATACATAAAAAATAATGATAAAAAAAGATTTGCAGCTGCTGTGCATTTGGGGGTCATGTGACTAAGATGATGCTATGTGGTACTGTGTCAACTTTAGTGGCAGAGCTTAATAGCTTTGTAGATTCTTTTGTTTTAAGGAATCATTAGTAGTCTGAAGGGTTACAATATTTATAGTCATACTTTATGGAATTTTTGGGCCAGGGAGATAGCATAGTAGAATAAGCACTTGCCTGGCAAGTGCAAGGTCCTGAGTTCAATCTCTGGTACTGCAATCAAAACAAAACAAAAAATAAAAACAAAAACAAAAAAATCAACCATTTGGTTCCTACATATTTGGGGCTGGGGAGATAGCTCAGCAGAATAAGTCCTTGCCTGGCAAGCGCAAATCCCTGAGTTCAATCCCAGGTACTGCACACACACACAAAATTTTCCTTTACTGAATTTTATGGGGAAATGGTAACACTGTGTCCCATTTTCCCATGTGCAGGACAAAGGTCTCAGGATGCACCATCAGATGCCGAGGGAGGATGAGGCAGATGCTTGTCATCTGCACACGAGACTCAGAGTGGGAAGCTCCCTGGCCCCTCCCCGCTGACAGGCGTGGGTTGCTGGGATAATAACCAGAAGAGCAGAGATGTGCACCAGGTTAAAATGGGTGCAAGTCCTCTTCCATACATGTGCTTTGTCCTTTGTCCACAGAACCTCCACACGATGGCGGCACAAGTCACGTTGGCACCACTGCACTTAGCAATGGTAGGTCCTGTGTGTCCTCACTGATTCAGAATAGTATGAGGATTCAGGGGCTGACTCACATGTGCACACAGCTGACTGCCATCCCTATCCCCTGGGTCAAACAGCATTCTAAGACTGGCTTTCAGAGCTCAGATCAGAAAGCAAGCAACATGGACAAGATCTGCCATTTGGGTGCTGGTGGTGACAGCGCATGGGTTCAAAATTAGTATCTCTATGTGTAGATAACTGAATAGTTCAGCAGGTGAAAGTTAATTAAATCTATACTCTGACACCAGGAAGAGATTGTCAGAAATAAGCTTTTTCTTAATAAATTTGGAGAAAAAAAATGAAACTTCGACATGTGTGAGTTCAAGCATAAATATATGAGGCTAACTTCAGAGTGAAAAGCATCTCAGTCTTCCAAAATGTAGGCTCTGCGATGGAGAGATCATTTTCCCTAGTTAATGAGGAGCCATTCGTTTTAAATCAAAGAATGGCTTATATAACGAAAACAGTCTATATTTGCTCAATTTTATGTGTGGAGAGTCTATCAACAAGACCATAAAGGACGGACTACGGCCAATTTGAAAAGGGCACCGTCCATGTTGTTCCCCTGGTACTACACAATGGCAGGTCAAACTTTTGTTCCTCTTGTCCTACAAACAATTTTCAAGCCCACGCTCAATAAATAAATTTGGTCTCAGCACCCCAATCAGTGCAGCACAATCCCTCAGAAGCAGGCCTATGATAAATGGACTTATTTTCCCAAATCAAACACTTGAATTTAAATTCAGATGAGTTAATGCAAAGGTCAACATTGTAATCAGTTCTTTTGATCTTTATAGAATTTCTGGAGTAATACATAATAAATCTGAAACAAGGCAATTTGCAGCTCTGTATGTGTGGCTGGCAATAAAAATCTTAACGATCAGAGCCTTTATGTACTTAGGGAACGTTTTACCGTAATGGCTATGGCCAAGGCTTTGATGTAGAAGAAACAATAGCAATAGATAACTCTGAAAGACTTGATTTCTTGATTGTTTTACAATTTAATAGTATAGGTATTTATACAAAATCTTAAAAGAATATGCATCTAGGCCTACTGAATTTTTGAAATAGTCAATAACGTTATTATCACCACCTGGTTTTGAGTTAATTTGCTGGACATGAAATTGCTTAGGAAGGATAAAAATTAGCATATCAGATTCAGGCTAAAGGTTTTCAATATCTCCATTAGAATTACATTTTTTTGGCATTTTCTTTTTAACATGAAAAGTTTGGGGAAGTTATTTAAAAATTAGATAGCATGTTTCCATTTGGTGGCTGGCATGGAAAGCGTAATTGCTTTTGGTGCAATCACAGAAGGGTGCCAGGGGGTCTTTCAACTTAGGTTTAAGGAAGAAAGAAAAGGAGGGAGGGAAGAAGGGAAGACAGAGGAGCAGGAAGGCAGATGAGTAGGCAGCTGGCAACTAAGCCCCCATCTGCAGCAAGGTACCAAACACAAAAGAGCCCCAGAGTCACAGCAAACACTGCCTCAGGGTGCAAGCAACATGGGTTCTCATAGCGAGAGCTGAGATTAATATTACCTTGTTCACGCTTGTGAAAATACAAAATCTTTTTTTTTTTTTTTTTTTTTTTTTTTTTTTTTTTTTTTTTTTTTTTTTTT